>JAHBMJ010000023.1:39316-59884 GCA_018398765.1 Chromera velia | reverse complement strand
CCCCTTTCCCTCTCGCCTTTGGTATTCCTGCACATATACATCTCCACATCTTTGACAAAATTTGCTTGCCCCGTGCCCCTTACAATTGCTATCTTCTGCGATGGCAACCCAGTCTCCAAGCACTTTTCCAAAGTGGGGGTAAACAGTAATCTCTTCAAATATCTCCTCCCCATTCATATACACGGAAAGCGTCAACCCTGCTTCATATTCCTGCGTCTGTTCAATCCAGCGACGGCAGACATCTTGATTCGCTCCTGCTTGCACTTGCTTATTCAGTATGATCGAGTATGGAAAGATGTTCCGGAAAGCAAACTTATTGTCAAGATGAGCAAAATCGAGTACCTGTGCATGTACGTAGAAGTTGTGGAACACATCTCTAGCAAACCCCGGGTTGGGATCCACACTATCTGAGTATTTCAGGAGTGCAATTGACGAAGGGTGACGAAAGAATCTCGAGTGAGCTTGATAGACCCTGCCAGAGAGTGCGCTGCGATACATTCCATCCAAGTCCTCCCCCCTCTCTAAAAAGCCTCGCTTGTACTCGAAGTAGGCCTGGAGCTCCTTGCAGAAAGAGGTAAACTTTGAGAGAAGCTGCAAGTGAGTCTTCAAAGAGAAGATAGGCACCGTCTCCTCTCCAGCCTCAGCTCTCACTACTTTATTTTTCTTAAAGTAAGGATCAAAAACCCTTTCAGAGATAGAAACACTTTCTGTTATTTGGGGAACGGGAATAAATTCAGACAGCCAGCTCTCCACCTGACGAGTGGCATCGTTTGATTGCCAAGAGAAAGCTGTTATCATGAGAAGCTTCTTTTCAAACTGTCTCACATCGTTGAAAGCATGAATTTGCTCACGAAGACCAATAGAGGACGTCCAAAAGCGTAACCACTGAGTGAAAGCTGTTTCGGCATATGCTCTGTATGGATCCATCGTCTCATGATGGGAATGAAGAGTGAAGGTGTGGATCTGAACAGTGTTCAAACGTGGAAACGAACAGTGTTCGGAAGTGCAATATGCTATGCGGAATTGCTCACTGTTTGGATCCGCGCATGCGGAAAAGTGCAATTTTTCCGCGGATCCGAACATGTTCGTTTCCGCCATGGGACCTGGGAAGACGAGAGTCATCGCTCGCTAAAATTCCGAGGGCGCGTTCACAAGACCAAAGGGCATGCGCAGAAACTCATACAGTCCGAAAGGCGTTATAAAGGCTGTCTTTTCTCGGTCCTCCGGCTTCAGGAGAAGCTGGTGGAACTTGCTGGTGTAATCAAGGGCTGAGAAGACAGAAGAGCCTGCCAATTTGTCAAGCGTCTCCTGAATTCTCGAGAGAGGGAAGAGGTCTCTCTTTGTCACCTCGTTCAACCTCCTGAAGTCAAAACAGAAGCGGGTACTCCCATCTGGCTTCTTCACCAGCACAACAGGCGCTGCCTATGGAGAACGGGAGGGCTGAATGATGCCTGCCTCCTCCATCGTATCGATCTCTTTCTTCATCTGCTCTCTCTGATGGTAGGAGACACGATCTTGACTCCAACAGATGGGGACACTCGTCTCTGTTGGGATCGTCGCATAATACGGCTGTCCTTCCACCTCCAGAGTGCCGAGATCGAAACGCTCTCGTGACCACAGGTCGTTGAATTCCTCTAAAACCTGCACATAATCTCCCTTCCACTCCTTCGGCACTTCTCCCAGAACCTTCTCGAGATCGATTTTCGGAAGGTCCGTCTGCAAGGGAGAAGAAGGAGGACAATTGAGCGTAGTACCTAAACTCATGTCATTGGAAGGGAGGCGAGCAGAGGGAGCGACTGACCGAGGGTGTGACGGGGCCTGCTCCCCGGACCATTTCTCAGACGGTTTTCCCGGGAACATGCGTTCACAACTCCTCAACCCCTCGGTTGCAGTCGTTGTCCTTGCTCCTGGATGGTCGGATGCTTTTGTGACTGCAGAGACCGTAGCAATGTGGGCTGCCGACTCTGCAAATGAAAGGACTATCTTCGGTCCTACTGTGAGTTTGACTCGGGAAATGTTGGTGACTTCAATGACTGCCACCCCTCCATGCACCACTGCCAACTGTTCCGGAACTGCCAATCCCGGATGGGCGCGGGGAAAATTCTTTCTGACCATCACCTCTGCCCCTTCAGGGGCATCCACAGAGACTCTCATCAACGCTCAGTGCCAACGGGGCACGCGAGTCCGCTTCAATGCAGAGACTGCGGTTGGATGGAGACCGTCATCATAAAATACATCAAATTCTGGGAGACCTTCCACATAGATTCTCCCGTTGCGAGAGCAGTAGAAGATCTCCGGTGCCCTTGCCTGAAGGAAATCCATCCCCAAAATCAACTCATACCCTGAATTCTCTGTGACCAGCATAGGGTGCCCCACCGGTTTGGAAGGGTCAGTGGGGTGTGCAATCTATACGTCCATCTCCCCCACTGTCGAAACCCCTTGATTTCCTACAGCCACCAAACCCAGAGAGGCTGCTCGTATCTCCCCTTCTCCCCTGCTTGCTACTGCTACATCAACTGAACTGACTTGTGCACCTGTGTCAATCAAACCTGTCACAACATGCCCAGAAATCAATACAGAGATCCATGGCCTCGGGGCAGCTTTCACTCCTTCGCTTTTTACAGCAGAGCCGTTCGGAGCAAGAGACGGCCTGCGGGGTTTGTCTATCTCCTCCCTCTCCCCTTCACCCCGCACAGCACCAGCCGACACACGAGCTGGTGCGGGACTTCGAGGACACACAGGGGTGCTGCGAACAGGGGGGGAAGGAGGCGACTTCACACTCAGGGCAGCCGGACCAGCCTCTAAGGCCGGCCGCCCTGCCCGTTTCCCGACCGGCAATCCGCTTTCCTGTGCTCCTTCAAGCCACAAATGCCACAGCCCCAGTAGTTCTGATGACCGACTGTCCCCCACCCTGGTAGTTTGCTGCGGGGTCCTCTGCGGTCTTTCCTTCCGGCTGCAGGTGGTGCGGACTGGCCGGAGTACTGGGATCTATGGGAGTTGTTGTAGCTCAGCTGCTGCTGGGGAGGGTGGTAGGAGCCTCTGTTGCTATTCTGGAGTTGCTGTCTGAGAGCCGCGATCTCTGCTCTCAACTGGTCGACTGCTGTTCGGCTGTAGTCAGGCTGGGTTTGGAAATTGGGTGTCTGGGGTCCTCCCTGTTTGCCCTTGGGTGCCTGCATGGCTGTAAGCTTTGCGAGTCCCTTCTCCTTGCTGATCTGCTTGTACAGAAACCTCACTCGGGTAATCAATCGGGCCCAGTCGTTGATTGGCGGTTCGGATGTCAATCGCGAGTTGAGGTCTTCGTAAAGGGTCCCAATGAAGGGAAGGATGCGTGCTTTTGTTTCATGGCCGGGGCTGGCCTTTCGATACTCTGCAAGGAAATGATCGAGGTGTTGATCGAAATCGCCTCCGGGGGAGAGGCGATAGCTTCCGAGAGTATAGACCGCCTATGTTTGTTCCTGGGGTGTAGGTCAGAATTCTTAGAGGAAAGAAGCCTCCAGTGCTGCCTCATTTGCACACAAGTTTCCTTTCTCTTTCAACCAATCCGTGAAAAGGTCCCCCACCCCATGCCTCTGCACCAGAACCTTGAGTTCCTCGATGTTCAAGTTTTCATGGGTGTACTTAGCCTTGAAAAGGGTCCACCAAGTGTCTGCATCGTGCTTCTTTAGGTCAAAGGGGTCGCAGATCAGCCGGACATCCAGAGTCTTCAGCTTTACCAAATTGACTTGCATGTTGTTGAGGTGGTCGAATAGGCCTGCAAGTGGAGCGTGTTCAGCTTTTTCTATGTTGGCAGAAAGGGAAGGATTGAGAAAGCTCCTTCCCGAACGAAGCAAACCGAGAATGGCGCGAAAGAGAAAGGGTGCAGAGGTGCCTCAAATCAGGAATGCTCTACTGCCACTGATGATTCCGCTAGTGGGCAAGCTAGCGAGCTATACAGGACTCTACATACACACAACTTACTTGAGTCTACTTCGGTACTCGTCTATCGGGTCCTTCATCGTCACTTCGAGTCGTTCTGGTAAGATCCTTTCTGTATGGCTTGTCAAGTAATTCTGGCTTCGCATGTATGCACGTCTGTATCGCTTTCCAAGTGAATTCAGATACGTACATGGATGCAACGTCACGTCTGTTTCCATCTTTCCATCTCTGTATGTTCACGCTTTATGCTTCTTTCTGATACTGAGATCAGTCTCACTTCTGTTGCCATCTGTTGTTGATATGTTGCTTTGACAGTGTTGCTGTAACTGTATTGTTTGCACCGTTAAGGCTGCCGTACGCCTGACGTACGCTCGGCGGGCCGTCCGTTCTGTGAGTCCGCTCCCGCGCGCGCGCCTGACCCGTCCCACGGTCCGTCGCCGCTTTCTGAATTAGGGCACAACAATGGGGCGGGGGCTACGGCAACGTGCATGAAGTATGCTTTTCAGGACCATGCGAGCATATACTTGCAACTCCATGCAAGTTACTTGAGGGGCACGCATGTGTAAAGTAATTAAAATATGTGTGATCGCGGCTCCGTACGAGTTGCTTGAGGGGCATATTTTGGAATTTGGGCGACACTGTGACAGACAGAGATAGAAGCGACCCCCCCCCTAAAAATGAAAACATGCGTTATGCGAGTACGTGCGATCTCAGGGCCTCTCGGCTGATCTTAGCAGAGCTGAGTTACCCCCCGAGGTGACGGGTTATTATTACATCCGAAGGCCTTTCGGATTTCAAAATCCGAAGCCTGACGCTGAAGGTGCCAGACCCAGTCTCTCTTGAAGACCACAGAAAACCAGCTTGAGATACCAAAATTCGAAGTTTTGTTAGCTCGGCCACGTTTAAATTTATTTTTGGCTTTCAGAGCTGCCATCGCCTGCGTTTGCCTTCAAATATTGTTAGAGGCCCATAAATTTTTTTTCTTGCATCCGGGAAAAAAACATGCGGAGATATTTTATCAAGGCACTCACCTACTCCACGAAACACATTTCCACGCGCGCGCGCGGCCTGCCCGAGGCTGCGCGCGGGCCGGGTAGTTCCACGCCGGGGTGCCCGGCTGCAGCGCCCCCAGCGATATATACATAACCATCCTGCCTGCATCCGCCCAACCGGAACACATATGAATGAATATATCTTCATCGCAATGAACCTAAGTAAACCATATGCATAATTAAACATATCTATTAATAGACTAGGATGCATAAAGCTTAATAGACTTAAACTTAAAAAAAGAAAAGAACTGTTCTATTGTGGCAATTCTTTATATTCTGATCATACATTTTTTTTTTCAAAGATACAAAAATTAAAAAGGTGAATTTAATGAATGCAAAAAATATTGTACTTATCAATACTTAGTTATATAATATTATAAATAATTTTAAAAGTTTGAAACACTATTTTAAAAAGTTTCACATTCTAAAATAAAGATCGATAAATAGAATTTTTGACTTTGTAAAACATATATGAAATTTAATTTATCATTGTGGTTCAATAGTTTTGCCTGCATGTCTGCAGATTTTTCCCCTTCTTCGTTCAGTAACCTGACATCCCATCCACACTCTCTCTGCAGTGACCTGACTCTCTCTCTCTCTCTCTCTGTGTGTGTATGTCTGTGTATATATGTGTGTGTATATATGTGTGTGTGTGTGTGTGTGTGTCTATGTATATATGTGTATATGTGTGTGTGTGTGTGTGTATGTGTATGTGTGTGTGTATGTGTGTGTATGCGTCTCTCTCTCTCTCTCTCTCTCTCTCTCTTTCTCTGTATGTGTGTGTGTGTGTGTGTGTGTGTGTGTATGTATGTATGTATGTATGTATGTATGTGTGTGTACATCTCTCTCTGTCTCTTTCTCTCTCTCTCTCTCTCTCTCTCTCTCTCTCTCTGTATATGTGTGTATGTGTATGTGTGTGTATGTGTGTGTATGTATGTGTATATATGTGTGTGTGTGTGTGTGTGCGCGCGTGCCTGTGTATATGTGTGTGCGTGCCAGTATGTGCATGCCTGTATGTATGTGTGCTTGTGTGTACATATCTGTGTGTGCGTACCTGTGTGTGTGTGCCTGTGTATGTGTGTGCCTCTGTGTGTGTGTGTGTGTATGTGTATGTGTGTGTGTGTGTGTGTATGTGTGTGTGTATGTGTGTGTGCATATGTATATGCATGTACGTATGTGTATTTGTGTATGCATACATGTGTGTGTATGCATGTACGTGTGTGTATGTATGTGCGTGTGTGTGCATTCGAGTATGCATATGTGTGTGTGAGAGAGAGAGTGTGAGTGTACGAGTATGTGTATGTGTGTGTGTATGTGTGTGTGTGTGTATGTGTGTATATATGTATATATATGTATGTATGTATGTATGTATGTGTGTGTGTGTGCATATATGTATGTGTGGACGCTTATGGACTGGCTGGAGAGCTTTGCTTCGCGTAGATGGCCGGAGACCGTCAGAGACGGCAGGAGACGGCACAGTCTTCTCCTTGACAGACGGTGAAGACCGCTGTGAAAGACCACTACCTTCACTGTACCTCCGAAGCAGATGGCGAAACAACCAGCTGGAGAAAGCTAGGTAGGTTTTATAAGAGCCTTCAAGGGCGACGAAGCTGTTTGTGGAAGGTGCCTAGGTAGGTCTTCCGTGTGTGAGGTCCGATTGACGGGCGGCGGAGCGCCCCGGCCAAGGTCGCTAGGTACGTCGGCTTTTGGGGGGGGATGCCGGGGGCGATCACCCAACCAGTTGGGTGAGTGCCTCGGGGGGCGTATAGGTGGTTGCATACGCATGCATGGCGAGGTATATATAGTCTGAGCGCCCATGCAGCATCGAGAGCCGCGTTATACGCGCGCGGATCCTTGTATCTCACAATTGCGCGCGGTACCATGCAGCTAGGCCGGGATCTCCTGAGTGCATGAAGGACGACATAGGACGACAGTGTCACAACGCACATGCCACCTGTTTTCATTTCTGTCGGTCATATATTCATAAAGTGGAAAGTGCAAGAACAGTGAAGACCTAACAGCTCGGAATGATCATCAAGGGACATGAACTTGACAGAGACGGCGAGGCGTTTCTGGTCGGTCCCCTACAGGCCACAAGAGCTCATTCAAGTTCGACGAACTGATTGGGAGAGCTAGATTGATTTGACTTCTTGAGAACCGAGAAATCCGCGGTGTTTGTGAACAATGGAGAGCACTTCCAGCGTTAGGGAGTCGGGAGGTCTCGCTTCCTCTGCATTGGATCCTCCGCATCCCTCTGTGAGTGCAGCAGTGGATGAGGAGACAAAAGGGTCACTTGGAGCTGGACAACAGTTGGAAACACCTCAGGCGGCTGAACAGTTGCGCGATGGCCCCCCACATAACTCACAAAACCAATCGGGTTCTGCTGACTCATTTCCCGATCCCTCCTCAGGATCTGCTGCACTGCTGGAACTACCGGATGGCGTTCGCACGTCGACAACGTCGGGAGCTGCACTTGAGACTTCCAATCCAGCACATCAGACTGAACACACGAGAAGCCAGGTTTTCAATGAAAGTCCAGAGAAGGATGTGCAGCACGTGGGGGACAACACAGGACGGAAGGTCAGGGCAATTAAGGGAAGGAACTGATGCATGACTTTCTGGGATGAAGTAGAAAGGGCCCACTCCTTTGCGGGTGTCTCTCTGCGTATCTATTCCCCCCCACGTTTGCTCTAGCTTTTTCTTCCCTGTTCCAGCATCTTGTCCTGCACTGTCCAAAACTCTTATCCCCTTTTATCCCTTGGCCTCTTTCCCCCTTCCTTCCTGTGTCTTTCCCTACAGCTCCCCATCACCACTCATTCTCCTTTTCCCCCTGCAACCCCCATTTCCCTTCTGCACGCAGGCTCTTCTCCCTCTCCCTCCCCCCGTCGGATCGAAGAGGAGGGTCCCAGGAAGTCCCCGTACTCCCTCCCCCCCTCCCATCAGACCCCCACCCCCCGCAGAGGAAGAGCCCTCCGGCACCCCTGAAGGCATGTTTCAGTCAGCCCTGAGGAGGGGGGACCGACCGGCAGCCCTGAGAACCCTCTCCGACCTCCACGACTCCTCTGCCACTGCCTCTGCGTCTGCCTCTGTACTCCCAGGACAGCAGCCAGAAGCACAGCCTTTAACCCAACGACCGTCCTGCAGCATCTGTGAGGTCCGGATCCCCGAGGCCCAGTTGAAAGAGGTCTGTCGTCCCTTGTATCGTCACAAAAAAAATATATCGTCATGGTCCGTTATTAGAGAGGAATTAAGGAAAAGAGAGCAAAGCGATAGTAATATGATGGAGTGAAGCTAGCGAGATGAAAAGCTAGAGAGGAGAAGTGTAGAGAGGGAACCAGTTTGTTTGTGCGGACTCTCCAAGCTGCTGCTGTGCTGCAACGTCAAATAGGTCCTGATGCATTTAGAGGGAATGAGGCACTGCCCTTGAGTTCGACTACACGTTATGGTCCCTCCCTCCCTCCCTGCATGTCTTCTTGTCTTGTGTTGTGTTGCCTGCAGCTGTTCGCCTACAAGATCGAGGACGCCGCTCGACAGCGATTGGCGGAGGCAGTTGAAATTCGTTGCTTTGCGTTGCTGAGTCTCTGTTTCGCTTTGGCATTGAATAAGGATGGCAAGAAGGGTGGTTCCAGGAAGCTGGTTGCAGAAGTTGCAGAGAGTTTGGGGCTGTCGGGGATTGATGTCCTCTCGATGTGCCCAGAGTATGCAGCCGCAAGGGGCAAGCTGGCGGCAAATTGCGTGCTGTGGGAGGTGAGAGGAAACCACGCGGTGAGTGCGTGTGTGCTTCCCCCCCCTTTTTTTTTCCTGTCAGGAAGGGAGGGAGGGAAGAGATTCATACCTGCCTGCCTGCTCCGATCGAACAATCTAGTGAGTGAGTGAGTGAGTGTGAAAGGACGGGAAAGAAACATTGAGAGGCGGACTCACACCTTGTCTTGATCGTTGCTGGCTCCCTCTGTGTGGCCGTTTTGCTTGCAAAATCGAGACTGTCTCTCGTTTCTTCTGTTTGTGCAGAGGTGTGTGTCTTTGTATGTATGTCTGTGTGTGTGTGTGTGGGGGGGTGAGAGTGATTGTGTGTGTATGTGTCTGGTATGTGTGTGGATGTGGCACGTGGTGTCTGTTGTACAGGTCTATACGCCTTGCGCCCTTCACACATCACGCTCCTCTGTTCTTTCTCACTCGCACAGCAAATGAGCAGGCATTTGGAAGAAGGAAAGACGAAGTGGCATGCTCTCTCGTAAATCTTCGCATCATGATTGGTTGCTTGCTGGCTTGCCTGCGTGAGTGAGTGCAGGAGCTTCTGAATATGGTCGGCGGGCGGCTCCAGCTAGCAGCTGCGTGCGGCATTCTTCTAGTACACAGACGCGATTTTGTGGGGGCATCTAAAGTTTTGGATGTTTTGCCGCCGTCCCCCCTCCCTGCTGACACCCCCCTTGCAGAGAGACGAGCAATAGAGACGTTGAGGCAAATAGAGGGGCAAATAAGACAAGAAGCAAGCAGCGCAACAGACCCAATGCATAGGGAAGTACCCCGCTGCGACCCTCCAGGGCATCTCTCTCTGTCCGGCTTGTTGGGATTGCCGTCCCCTTCCGACCGCATCCAATGGGTAGACTCCCCCACGAGTTTCGAGAGCATGCGTGAGAGTCTCCAAAGACTCTCTTCTGGGGGGCTGATGGGAATCGACTTGGAGTGGGCGCCCTCTGTTTTGCCGTTTGAAAAACCCGCAGCTGCACTTCTGCAAGTGGCTGCGTTGGGTGAACAACAGGTGGGGGAGATTGCACGGATTGTGGAGGGAAGTGTTTTCCCCCTGCATCCTGAGATTCTTCGTTCGTTGCCGAAACCGCAGATCTTTCTTGTCGATTTGACGGGAGGGGCGGGTGGAAGAACAGTGCGAGAAGGAGTGTGCAGGCTTTTGGAACGTAGGGTGCCCTCGATGGTGGCTTTGGGGATGGGGAGTGACTTTGATGCCCTTGTGGAGAGACTCCGGGTCTCTGGGGAGGGTCACGGGGTTGCGTCTGTGTCCAGGTGCAGGTTCATCAACCTGCCAAGGTTGGTCAGTGGAGTGTGGCAGACAGGCAGACTGGGAGTGGGAGTGGGGGTGGGGCAGGGAGCTGGATATTGGAGAGGGGGCAGGGGGGGAAGAGGGGGAAGGGGGGGGAATCAGAGTGGTCCTCGAGCTCCCTCCAGTCTTTCCGATATCTGTCAGTCGATGTTTGGGCTCCCCCTCTTCAAGGAGTCGGGGTCGGCCAGGATGTCCAACTGGCAGCTTCGCCCTCTCCGTCAGTATCAGATAGACTATGCTGCTCTTGATGCGGCCGCAACACTTCTCTGTGGTGTGGCTGCAATGGGGTCACTGGGAATACAGAAAGTTGACGCAGTGCCACAAAGAATGAGGGGATCTGTGCACGCTGCTAGAAACGCCCCTCGTACCAGCTAGATTTGCTGATAGAACAACAATCAATTTGATCAGAAAGGCTACCGAAACGAATGCTTGATGCGTGCAGCATGTGCATGGGTGGCCGTCTCCCCCTTTTGAACCTCTCAACCCATCAATCAAAACCGTTTCTAACGGGCCCCCTTCGTCAGGGCAGAGACGAGCAATCGGCACAATTCCTCCCCGGGCGGGCCTCTCCTCTCCTCTCAAGAGGGAAGGGGGGGGTCTGCTGTTCGAGGCTGCATGCATGGCTCTTCTTTCGGCCTCGATCGTGGGAGGGGGGGCGTTCCCTTTTGGCCGGCCGTTTTTTTTTTTTTTTTTCTCATTGAACCTTCTCTTGTCTTGTTACTCCGACGTCCTCCGGTCTTTGCCTCGGATTTGTTTTGGTTTTTGTTGTGTTTGCGCATGTGTAAGCAGTGACTGGATGTGGTTTGTTGACGTTTGTGATTGCTTCTTTGTTCGATTGACCGTGCAATTTTGTTGACTGGCTGGTCTGTTCGCTCTTAGGCTTTCCTTTTTTCTTCCGACGTCCCAAAGAAAACAAACCTGCGTTGGGGGGGAAGCACCAGGGGAGGTGGAGATTCAGAGGCCGGCTCCGGGTAGAAACTGCGACTAACGAATGTTTCACGCACCCACCTTTCGAAGAGCGCCTCGCTTGTTTGTTGTTTTCTGCCAACCACCGCCCCGGTGCTTGTGTGAGGGTGTGTCTCTCTCTCTCCTTCTCTCCCTCCCTTCTGTCTCTCCCCTGCCGTTCCAGGTGATTGATTCCATGACACAAGCTTGCAGTTGCAGCAGATCGATTGGATTGCGGAGAAAGAAAAGAAAAGAGTCTGTCTCTCTCAAAGGTCCTCCAGGGATCCGAGGGGGGGCCCGGCCTGGCGGCTTTGACTGGACTCGGCTGAGGAGGGGGGAGATGGGTTGGTAACCGTTGCCTGGGGCGGTGTGCATGCCATTGGGTGCTTTCGGGTGCATGCGTAGAGGATCCGTCCCGTCCTGACCAGCGGGCGGTGGGTGTGTGGAGGGAGCATCTTGCGGGGCCCTGCGGTGGCTTGTGGCGGTGAACGGGGACGACAGGAGGAAATAAGGTGAGTGTGTGTCTGGTCGAATCGATTCATTCAGTCCTCAGTTTAATTCTGCATGATGCCTAGCTAGCTCTGAAGACAGCTGTCTCCGAATCGATGTGGTGAATTATTATTGTGGACTCTCTCCGTCTCTTCTCTTTCTATGGGCCTGGCTGTCTGTGTCCGTGTGTGTCTGTGTCTGTGTCTCTGACTGTGTGTCCGTCTGAACAGTCGAGTTTGTTTTTGAATGTGATTTTGTTTGACTTTGATTCACTGCACGGCTGTTTTGCTTTCAAATCGTTCCGCGTCGGTATTCTTTCCCCATTCACCCATTCATTCACTCTTGTTTTGTTGTGCGACTCCTTTCAGGACAGTCATGCACGGTAACCGGCATTGTTAAGGAGAGGAGAGGAGAGGAGAAGAGAAGGGGTGCGTCGACGCTGTTCGTCAAGCGGCGGTTGAATCTGGACGTCCCCGGCCGGGCCTGCAGGAGGAGCTTCCATGCAATGAATCCAACGACAGAGTGGGATGAGGAGGGAAAGGTCGTTAATTTGATGAACTTGAATGAAGAGTTTGTCAAGAAATTGGGAGAGACGCAACGGAAAAGAAAAGAAATGAAAGGATTCAAAGGAAGGGAAATGAAAGGATAATACTGTTGCGGCGAGAAAGCTCTGGAAAGATCGTGGAATAAAGATGGAACAGACAAGATATGGAAAAGGCTGCAGGAAATAAAATGCGGAAGAGATCTAAGAGACGCTCTAAGAGACATTTGGCAAACGATAAAGCCTCTGAGAACCGACCCAGAGCTTGAAGATAAGATAAATAGAGATTTAAAAAAATGTTTGCATACGAAAACCTAGGTGAAAACAAAGGCTCTAGCAAAGGCTTAATTGATAAATGCAAAAACTAGGCTAGAATCTAAACAAAAATTAATGCAGCATCATTAGTGAGATAACTCGCGGGTAAAAAAATAATTATTACCCTCATTTAAATTCTTAAATAGTGAATATCGGTTTTTGATAATTATTATTGGGGTCAAAAAGTAAAATACATTGAATGAGTATCCAACGTCTTAATCAGTGATTAGTGATTAGTGGTTAGTGATTAGTGGTACTTTAGAGCACTGTCGCCGTTTTGTCTTATAGAGGTCGCCCCCGCAAACGGCAGGGGGGTGTACCTCATCGCTGAGGCTCAGACCACACCCCGTGGCCTGCCTGGTTTCCCAGGCCGCTAACAAACAACAATCTGTCTGCGCTTTGCATGCTTTGCTCTATGGGCTGCTCAGAAGGGACTGCTCCAAAAATTGATTGAATGACACAGGACAAGGACACTTTAGCTTTGTGCACGCCCTCTCTCCATTCTTCTCTCAGCGATTTCTCCTTCTCCCTCCCTCAGCCGTCTTCCTGCTTCCATTGCTTTCAGGATGGTCTTGTATTTTTCTTTTCTTCTTTTCGTTCCTCCCTTTCTTTTTGTGATCACTCCGTATCTCTATGCCAGCACTGTTTCATGCAACGAGCTTCCAGGTGCGCACCTTCCTGGGCTTTCCTTGAACACTCTTCTTCTGAACGCCGCCCTCCCCAGAAACTCATCCACCGCACTATGCCCTTCGTTCATCAATAATTTGAACAGAGCCTCAGTGTGCAGTCTTCCTCTTTGTTTTTCTCTTTTCTCTCTGCAAACTTCTCTTGCTCTCTTTTCTCTTCCCTTATTCCAGTCTGCTCCTAATGTTCTATACATGTGCGCTCTTTCTCTATCATAAATCGGACACTCAGTCAGCATATGGATCTCGTCCTCCAACACCTCTCTTTCCATCCATCCTTTGCAATAAGGGCAGAGTCTCTCCTCCAACGGCACTCTCTGCCCTCCTCTTTCTGGCACTTTTCCCTTTGTTCCCGCTAATGTCCTGTCTCTTACTCTGCAGGCTGCTCTCCTTCTGTGTTCTCCTCTTGGTGCTACCCTTCTATAAGAAAAGGGCACCTGTCCAAGTTTTTCTTTCTCTATTTTCATTCCCTCTCTTGGTCTTTCTTCTGACGCCTTTTCAAACAAAATGAGCTGCAATCTGTTTCCGTTTGCTTTTGTTCGGTGTATATATGCCATATGGACTTTTCTTCCTTTTTCTCTCTCTCTTCTATCTCTCTCTCTCACTCCCCTCTCAATTCTCCACCTGAAGATTTCTTTCTTCCTCTCTTTTATTTCTTTATCTGTCTTGCTTACAATCCATCTTTCTATCCTATCTACTCTTTCATTCACTGCGTGTGTCCCTATCTCTCCTGGCTGGCCTGCAAGCTTCTTTTTTGAAAAAGGATGAAGGCCTCTCTCTGTGAATAGTGTCTGTATGCATTTCTTCAAATGCAGAAAGAAGTGAAAGGGATGCAACTCTGTTCTTCTTCCCCTCTTCAGTTCATCCTCCACTCCTCCTCTCAAGCAATGAATGACAGCCTGCCCAATCGTCTCCTTCCTCTTTTCTTTTAGTGCCTTTCTTACCCATCTGATCATCCTCTCTGCCACTTCAATGTCAATTGGAAACATCCCGCCCTCCATTAATGTAGTGTCTGCACTTTCCGTCTTCCTTAGCCTCAAGACCCACCTCACAAAGCGTCTTTATTTTTCGTCGAATTCTGCACAGGCCCTGTCTATGCATGGATGTATCTCGTATCCATACATCCATACTGCACGTACCGTCTGCTTAAACAAATGAAAACATTCTGCCGGCGGCACGGCTGGCTCTCTGGCTAACTTTCAATTGATGTTTTTGCAAGTCTTTTTATATCATTATTTCATCAATGAACAAAATATTTTAGCCACAATTTGTAAATAAATTTTGATAATCTGTATAATTATTATTGTCATTATGCCAGGACAGCAAGCAAGGTGCCTCTGATGGTATGGGGAGGGAGGAAAAGAGACGATGAAGGGGACGAATGGGAAGGAATGGTGAGAAGGGGGAGGGGGGGGGGGATGTACCACATCTATAGGTCGGCTGACAGTGTGAATAGTACACTATTCAAACTATTTCTAGACAGGGAATTAGAACAGTATGCTATTCATGAATAGTAAACTATTCATAGTACAAAAAACTTAAAACGTCGAAGAATATTTGAGAGAATAGTGTTGAATAGTTTGATAGTATATGAAGCCTTAGGGAAAGAGGTTGAATGGGCAATGGAATACAAGTCCCTAGGGTGCCTGTTCTTTGAGGGGGGATGCCTTAGTGAGACAGTTGAATCACGTATTGCTTTGGCCTCCCGCGCCCTGCGGGCTGTGTTTGGTCTGATTGCCAGCATGGGTCCCCTCAGTGTAGATGCACAGATGACTGTTTTTAGTCTGTATAAATTTTAGAGCATGTTGGTTCCCTGTCGCACTGTACTACCTCGAATGCTTCCCTCTTCGTGATGCCAATCTTTTTGTAATCGATGCTTTGCAGCTCCGTTTTGCACGTTGGTCTGGCCGTCTGTCTGCTCGCAGTCTTCGTTTGCCCTCCCTATGTACTTTTGGCCTGCTTCCTGCAAAAGCTCTACTGTGTTCTAGAGTGGCCAACTGGTGGTGCTCGCTCTCACAAACCATGCACACTGTTCCCGCTGCAATGCTGCGTGCCTGGAAGGGAAACAGTTATCCAGAGTTTTCGAGAGCCTCCTTGCGGCTGCTTCGTTGGGCTGGTCTAGATTTTGTTTGTTCGTTGGGGATAGGAGTGCCACAACACCCTGGCACCAGCGGGCAGCAGCGACGGAGAGTTCAAAGCACCGGCTCTCTCTTTTTTAAGGGCAGAGCTGGACATACAGTTGCAGAAGAGGTCTGCATGCGGTGGGCGGAGGCTATCGCTTCTTCACATTTCCCTCCTCTTGCCAAGCTCACCCCCCTTCAACAAGCTTTTCCCTCCTCTCATCGCATGTTTGTGTTTCTTCTTTGTAACAAATTTGCCTCTGGTCTTTACTCCTTTTCCGCCCTCCCTCGATCTGCTCTCACAGTAACCGACGGCTCTCTGTTTGGTTTCTTACGTCTGCTCTCATTTAACCCACAAGGCGAAAGCAGTGCTCTGTCTATTAAATGTAGCGACCACAAACTCTATGTACATGATTCTTGTATTCGATGTGTTAATGATTTCATACATAAACTTTTTTCATGTACCAAGTGGCTGGATGAAAGAGAATTCCTGCACTGCCTGGCTGAGCTGGAATCCATTAATTCAAATGATTGTAACTGTCTACCCCCCAGTGCAAGTATATCTGAACTCTTCATCCGTAATGTCATTCGATCGCTTCTACGCTCGCATCCGGCCTGTCTCTTTGATATCTGTCTCATAATTCTAGAAAGTGATTAACTCATCAACTCTATCCGCGACTTAACAAACAACAACCATGCATGTATGTGCCGCCCGGGAGCTTAGTGCTCCAACTGGGGTTAAGCATCCTCTAACTAACTAACTAACTAACTAACTAACTAGTAAACTATATTCACAGTACAAAAAATTTAAAACATAAAAAAATATTTGAGAGAATAGTGTTGAATAGTTTACTATTCTGGATTAATAGTTACTATTCTGACAGCTAAAAAAAGAAGCCAATGCATAGATACAACCAGAGAGAGCATCCAAAAATGAAATAGAAAATCGAAAAGGAAAGCTGACAGTGTTTATTAAATTCTGCGAAGACCTCGGACTGGTCTCACTGAATGGCCTCAAGAAGTATGCACTCAAGGAGGGAGGGAGGGACTAGGCTCCCCATACATAAAAAAATAAATAAATGAATCTCGGTCAAAACCTGAATTATTTTTTTTATTTTTTTTTTTGTAGGTCAGCTGAGCTTTGAGCTTCGAACTTAAAGTGCCTGCTTCAAAAAAATTTAGGCGTGGTCTTTAGTTAGTTAGTTAGTTTAGTTTATGACCTCATAGAGAACTAACTAACTAACTAAACTAACTAAACAGACATTGGACACTAGGATGTCACCAGCGTTTACAACCGCGCCCCCTAGCCATGCCCCCGCTTGCTAAGCAATGGCAAGAATCATGACTTGATCAAACCCTTTTTAGTTTAAGACTAACCGGGCCTCATGTAGCTTAACTTCAGAGTTTGGATAGGATCCGGTATATTCTGTCGTTCCATGTAGCTGAACTACAAACCATATTATAGTAGCACTAGTTTAGTTCACAATTTAGTTAGTTAGTTTAGTTTTACAAAAAAAATGTGAACTAACTAAAGAACTAAACTGACTAAAGACCATGCCTAAAAATAAATAAATAAATAAATAAATAAATAAATAAAAAGTAAAAATGATTTTGAGTAATTAACTTTTTTATTTTTTTATGTACGGGGAACCTAGGGGAGGGAGCACGACTTTGCTTTTGATGGTCAGTGCACCTATCAAAGTGCAGGGGCGGGCGAATCTCTCATCAATTATGCATCCGTAACTCCTTGTTTGATTCTGTCTTATGTATCCTTTTCATTGTATATGCTGATGAGTGCACCTTTTGACTAGCTTTTTGATCATGTATGTCTGAGACTAACCCTTGAAGGAGGAAAAAAGAAACCACGATAAGAAGAGAGGGAAAAGAAAGAAGAGAGAAAAGAAAAAGGAAAGAACAGAAGGCAAAAACAGAAAAAAGGAGGGAAAGGACCATTAAATTTCAAAGAAACAGAAAAAGACGAGGACAGAATAAGACCCAGATAGAAAAGAACTTTTACACAAAGAATGGAAATAGATTTTATAGAAGAATTGGAAAAGAGAGTCATTATAAAGAAGATAGGGGAGGTATTTCGAGAAGCAAATGGGAGGGAAAAAGGAGAAACAGTAGAGAGAGAAGCATTAGAGAGAGCATACAAGAAAATGAGACAGGTAAGAGAGGAAACATACAAATGGGCACTAAGGCAACAAAAGAAGAGGGAAAAAAACGGGAACGAAGAAGCCTTAGAAGCTGATGAGTCAGTGAAAATAGGTAAGGAAGAGCAAAGGAAAATAAGAGCACTCGAAACGAAGATTAAGAGGAGAATGAAAAACTTGAAACAGAAGAAAAGCGAGCACGCTGCACGCACTCATGAACCATTGGTTCATATTTTGGTTATGAGCTGCTAAAAATTCATTTATAGGCAAAAAGTCTTCTTTTAAGAGGCAAAAACCCCCCTAAAACCACGCTAAAACCCCCTTTAAAAACCATAAAATTCACTTTTTAAAGACGTTCTACCAAAAATTCAGGAGTGCATGCAGCACGAAGGCAAGTGGACAGCAAAAAGGTAAGAAAAGAGATGGTAGAGAGAATACGAAAAGAGAAGAAAACAACTAGAAGAGGTAGAGAGATAGAGGATCAGGATTAGGAAAAAGGAAGCATCCAAAGAAACAATGAGAAAAGTACAAAGAATAAGGAAAGAAATAGGAGAAGGAGGATGCTGGAGGGTCTGGAGGAGACTCGGAACAGAAGACAAGAAAAGAGAACTGAGGAGGATGAAGGATAGTGACACTGTCTCACGATGCACCAATTAGCGACAAGGTGGGAAAAACAGATAAAACTCTCAGAAGATGAAGTGGAAACAGACTAAAGATTCCAAAACAGAAAAGAAAGAAGAATATAAAAGATGCACGGCAATAAAAGAAAAGAATACAAAGCTAGATAGCTACCGAAAAGAAAGTGAGAGAGGCAATGAAGAAAGCAGGGAATCCTAAAAAAGCTGTTGGCAAGGATGGAATGCCTCCGGGTCTGCTCAGGTTGCATGAAAAATCCCAGGTGATCATGAATGTATATGCTGATTTGATCAATGCTTCTTTTCGTTATGCATGGTGGCCAGAAGGATGGAATGATTTACCGGTAACGGTATTGGTAAAACCTGGCAAGTCACAGGCAGTAATGGGGGGATGGAGAAACGTACACCTTGGATGTGCAGACGCAAAATGAGGGGACACGATTCTCGGCAATAATGTAGATAGAGAAGCAACTTTGAAGGCAGAACCCATGGCAGTTTACATACAGAAAGAAAGCAGGAACGTGCAATGCCATCTTTCTTCTTGTGTTTGTGATTATACACCATCTCTTCGTGATTGTGGCCCTCGTTGATTTTATTTGAGCTTTTGACGAAGTCAAGCATAGCAAGCTTGAGCAGCAACTGAGAGAGGCAGGGGTTTCAGAGGAGTTAATCCGATGGGCCTTGGCATCACTCGAGAAAGTAAGAGCAAGAGTGGAAGGGATAGGAAAGTGGTATCCAGAACAGATATTAGGGATAAAACAAGGGGGGTCCAGCGGGCCTACTTTTTTCAAAGGATACGTACACGACCTGTCGGAGAGAGTAAGAAAGGAAGGGAGGGCTAGGAAAAGAAGAATAAGAGAACAGGGAGAAAGACTGAAAGTACCTGTCGGAGAGGATGGGAGGTGGGTCAATTTTTTCTCTATGCTATTTGCAGACGACATGATATAATAGACAAAGAATTAAATTAATTGCTGGAGGGATTGAGGAAGTACACAGAGCTGCTCCGTCTCCTCTTTTCTGACAAATCAAGGGTACTGAGGTTTAAAACGCAAAAGCAGATAGAAGAGATCAGAATAGGCAGTATGGTACTAAAAAAAAAGAAAGCACAGCCATTTTTAGGTTTGGTTCTTCCCTCAAACTATAACATTGACGTAATGCGACATAATAATGGTAGATAGAGCAGTGAGAGCAGAGAGATGCATGCAAGAATTGATAGGAAAGTTAGCCAAAGAGCCAGCGGTGTCACTTGCTGAATGTTTTCATTTATTTAACCAGATGGTGCGTGCAGTGTAGATGTATGGATACAAGATACACCCATACACAGACAGGGCCTGTGCAGAATTCGATGAAAAATAAAGATGCTTTGTCAGGTCACCGTAGGTCTTGGGGCTAAGGAAGACGGAAAGTGCAGACACTACATTGATGGAGGGCAGGATGTTTCCAATTAACATTGAAGTGGCAGAGAGGACGATCAGATGGGTAAGAAAGGCACTGAAAGAAAAGTCTTAGAGGAAGGAGGCGATTGGGCAGGCTGTTATTCATTACTTGAGAGGAGGAGTGGAGGATGAACTGAAGAAGGGAAGAAGAACAGAGTTGCATCCCTTTTACTTCTTTCTGCATCTGAAAAAATGTGTACAGATACTATTCATAGAGAGAGGCCTTCAGCTTTTTTCAAAAGAGAAGCTTGTAGGCCAATCAGGAGAAAGCCTGTGAAATGGTAAGTGAACTTTTGCAGACAAGTCGGACATTTGAAAAACAGTATTAAATAGTTATAATTCGTTTAATGTGAAATAATGAGTCAATATATTAAGATAAAGAAGAATAGAAAGTAAATACATAGAGTTGAATCTAAATTAAGTTGAATCAATCAATAATACATACATACACTAAAAATTTATATTTTGAAATATTCAAAGAATTTTTACTAAAATACTCTAATCTATATATTTAAAAATATATACATATACTGGAAAACTCTAAAAATTAAATACATTATCAAGAATATGATTTTGAATGTGTATTACATTCTGTTTATATTTGTTTATATACATTTATTCATCATAGCGGTTGCCAGCGATGCCAGGTCCCAAATTATGCGGGCCAAATGTATGTATAAAAATTGAAATTGAAATTCGTCCACTGTAGCTATACTGGTAAAAACAAGCAGACAGCGAGAAAGAATCCGATAAAAAAAACTCCATATAAGCATTGAAGCCCCCTCCCTCTCCACAAAAACATCAAGCCCCTTCCTCTCCACACAAATACCGAGGCCCCCTCCCTCTCTATACAAACATCGAGGCCCTCTCCTTCTCCATACATTGTCAAACAGCGAGGCCCCCTCCTAGGCCCCCTCCCTCTCTACACAAATATCAAGGCCCCCTCCCTCCCCACACAAATATCGAGGCCCTCTGAGACTCCCTCCACATATAAAGAACTAGGCCCCTCCCTCTCGAACACAACCATCGAGGCCCCCTCCCTGTCCACACAGCCATCGAGGCCCTCTCCCTCCCTACATAAACAATTAGGCCCCCTCCTTCTCCAGACAACCACCGAGGACCCCCCCCCCTCCAGACAACCCACCGAGGCCCCCTCCCTCTTCACATAAACAACTAGGCCCCCCCCCTCTTCACACAAACAACTAGGCCCCCTCCCTCCCCACACAAA
>JAHBMJ010000023.1:20000-36520 GCA_018398765.1 Chromera velia | reverse complement strand
TTTCTTTCTTTCTTTCTTTCTTTCTTTCTTTCCCTCTCTCTCTCTCTCTTTTTCTTTCTTTCTTTCTTTCTTTCTTTCTTTTTTTCTTTCTTTCTTTCTTTCTTTCTTTCTTTGTTTCTTTGTCTCTCTCTCTCTCTCTCTCTTTCTCTCTCTGAGAATGAAAGAAAGAAAGAAAGAAAGAAAGAAAGAAAAAAAGAAAGAAAGAAAGAAAGAAAGAAAGAAAGAACGACGTCGAGCGAACAAACGACCAACGTTTGCCATTGGGTTCGAAATTTCCGTGCATGCAGCACTTCAGTCTCTGAGAGTGTGCTCCTAGCGGAGCGTGAGCCTGCTTCCAAGGGACTGCGTAGGACCTGGCGCACTGCTTGTAATAACTATATCACATGTGTTGTGACATGATTGTTGTGGGACCTGGCACTGCTCCTAATGACATTGTCATGGGACTTAGTAACCGCTATCATAAATAAAATTTAATGTATATAAACAAATATAAACAGAAGTTAAGACATATTTAGAATTAAATTCTTGTATTTAATTTTTAGTAAAATTCACATAAATTTTAAAATAAATGCTAGACTATTTTTATATTAATATTTTTAAAATTATTTTTTCATTAGAATTTTTAATATAACATACATCAGTGGGTTACACTGTCCACATAACAGTAACCGCTAAAGAATAGTAATGAGGCGGCCGTCAGGCCGCCGAGTTACAGTGTTTTAGTAACTGAAGGTTTAAAATGGTAGATTATGGAAAAACAGTAACATAACCCGCCAACCTGAGTAGGTTAATGCAATAATGATTATTCACTCATTACTTAAGTTGATAATCGCATGCCGGGGGCAAGTAAGGTGCTTTTTACCCCCCTCTCTACATAGCAGACCGGCGCTTTTCCGCAAAAAACTCGTTCTCATAATTGGTAAGGAGTTAGAAGCTGAAACTTTGTGTAAGAAGACGTTGTAACAATAGAAAAAGAACTATAAAACAGATTTTTTATATCATTTCTAGAATTATAGGCTGCCATACAAATTTTGTAAGTTTCATACCGTTTTTTTTACTGTTCAAAACCGTTAAAAAATGGCTTAAAAATCAAAAAAATTGTATGATAGCCTATGTTTCTAGAAATGATATAAAAAATCTGTTCTATAGTTCTTTTTTAGACTATCGTTACAACGTCTTCTTACATAAAGTTTCAGCTTCTAACTCCTTACCAATTATGATAACGAGTTTTTTGCGGAAATACGCCGCTTTAGGAGGGCAAAAAACATCCCACTCGCCCCCGGCATGCGATCATTATAGGATTAGATGTATAATGATTATCAATTTAAATAATCATTATGTATTAAAAAGACTTTAAGCTGTTAATGATTATTATAATGAGTAATTATTATCAAAATAAATAATTATTATACATCTAAATCATATGCACTTTATCTTTTTTGTTATTATTATATATTATTATTTTTTTTTTTTGTATAATGATCGATCACACTTTATTCCTCTACCATTATTACTCACAGCTGGCGTTTGTCATGCCATTTAAGCCAGACACTGAGGCCATAATCTGCATGAAGGTCAGATAATTAGACGAATCATGCAGACTGTGCAGCATGGGCCGCAGGCCGGCGCGCAGGGTACATACACTGCGTATACCCTCCGCGGCCACCGCGGCCCAACTTTCCTGAAATTTGTATGCAACTGCTTTGCAGGTTTTTTTTCTTGAGGTTGGCATGCATCTGCTTTTCGGGACCCGCGATGAGCCGACTGCCTCAGTAACTCTGAACTTCTTAATTAAGTTGGCTCTGAACGTACTGCTTGGAGATTCAAGTGTTTCTGTTGCACGTTGCAGAGCTCCATATAGCTCCATCCCTTTCCCCCCAGTATGCTAGTCTCAGTATAGTTATGATTTTTTCCTCGGTCGTCTCCACGGATTTTTGAGAGTATATCCTTTTTGTTGTTTTTCCCAAAGTAAAGCAACCTTCTCCTGTCGGGTTATCAACCTGATTTTGAGGCAGAAATGAAAGTCATTCGAAGCATTGACACTGCGCATCATGTTTGCACAGTGTGTTGTATTTATAGACAGATAGCCCGTCTCTCTCGTTTCTTCTCTCCGGATCCGCCATCTGCACAACAGCAAGGTAAACATTTTTCTTGGCGAAATAGACCCTTGTGCTGACAGAAAAGAGACTTCTCACCAGTTCCACGGTACAAGTAGTGAGTGTATCCTCCCCCAGCTTGATGTCTCTCTTCGTTTTCCTCTCTTTCCATCCACACAACAGCGAGGCAAACATTTTCCTTCGTGAGACGGGCCCTCGTGCTGATAGAAAGCAGACTCATCATCAGTTTTAAAGCATAAGCAGTGAGTGTATCCTCCCCCAACTCGATATCTCTCTTTCTTTTCCTCTCTTCTCATCCACACAACAGTGAGGCAAATATTTTCCTTTGTGAGACGGGCCTCCGTGCTGACAGACAGCAGACTTATCATCAGTTCCACAGCATAAGCAGTATGTATCCTCCCTTAGCTCGATGCTTCTCTTTCTTTTCCTCTCTTCCCATTCATACAACAGCAAGGCAAATATTTTTCCTTGTGAGACGGGCTCTCGTGCTGACAGAAAGCAGACTCATCAGTTCCACAGTACAAGCAGTGAGTGTATCCTCCCCCAACTCGACGTGTCTCTTTGTTTTCCTCTCTTCCCATCCATACAACAGTGAGGCAAATATTTTCCTTTATGAGACGGGCCCTTGTACTAACAAAAAGCAGACTCATCATCAGTTCCACAGCACAAGCAGTGAGTGTATCCTCCCTCAGCTCGATGTCTCTCTTTCTTTTCCTCTCTTCCCATCTATACAACATTTTCCTTAATAAGACCTTCCTTCCTCTAGTTCTTTCCTTCCCTCCTTCTTTCCTTCCTTACGTTTTTTCTTCTTCTTTCTTTCCTTCTTTCCCTTTTTTTCTTCCTTTCCCCTTCTTTCTGTCCTTCCTTCCTTTGTTTCTTTTTTTCTTTTCTTCTTTCTTTCCTTCCATCCTTCCTTCCTTCCATGCTTCCTTCCTTCCTTCCTTCTTTCCTTTGTTCTTTCCTTCCTTCCTTTGTTCCTTCCTTTCTTCCTTCCTTCCTTCCTTCCTTCCTTCCTTCTTTTCTTCCTTCTTTCTTTCCTTCCTTCCTTTGTTCCTTCCTTCCTTCCTTCCTTCCTTCCTTTCTTCTTTACTTCCTTCCTTCCTTTCTTTCTTCCTTCCTTCCTTCCTTCCTTCCTTCCTGTCTTTCTTCCTTTCTGTCTTTCTTCCTTCCTTCCTCCCTTCCTCCTTTCCTTCCTTTCTCCCTTCCTGTCTTTCTTCCTGCCTCTCTTCCTTCCATCTTTCCTCCCTTCCTTCCTTCTTTCCTTCTTTCCTTCCTGTCTTTCTTCCTTCTTTCCTTCTTTCCTTCCTTACTTCCTTCCTTTGTTCCTTCTTTCCTGTCTTTCTTCCTTCCTTTTTTCCTCCCTTCCTGTCTTTCTTCCTGTCTCCCTTCCTTCCTTCCTGGTAGCCTTCTTTCCTTCCTTCCTTACTTCCTTCCTTTGTTCCTTCCTTCCTATCTTCCTTCTTTTCTTCCTTCCTTTCTCCCTTCCTGTCTTTCTTCCTGCCTCCTTTACTTCCTTCCTTCCTTCCTTCCTTCCTTCCTTTCATCCTTCCTTCCTTCTTTCCTTCCTTCTTTTCTTCCTTCCTTCCTTCCTTCCTTCCTTCTTTCCTTTCTTCCTTCCTTCCATCAGCAAAAGCCTTTGTTCCATCAGCACGAAGAAAGTGAAGACGAGAGAGGAGGTGCAGAAGGAGTTGCATCAGATGTGGAAAGATGGAAAGATTGATGCTCGTATTGCTTCTCCTTTTATCCAAGAAGAGCTGTGACTGGCAGGCCATTGGCAGTGGGCTGAGCTTGCAGCTTGAGAATGATTAGCAGCTTCTATAATCATTGACAACAAAATCATTACTCTCAAGACAGAAGTTCATTCTTCCTAGTGACTTGAGAACATTATGCATAATGATTATCAATGTCATTAGTGGAGATTAACATTCATAATCATTACCTACTTTAAAATTAATCATGATTATTAGAAAAAATGATTATTTATTGATAATCATTATGCATTTTAAGCTGTAGTTGATAATGATTATTCATGTTAATCTCTACTAATAACATTGATAATCATTACAGAATTATAGGATTACATTGTGTTGGGGGCCGGAGCTGTAGACCTGCTTACCAGTTATCTGACATCCGTCTTGCACCATCATATATTCATGCACATTACTCCACACCATGCACGCATATATACTATGACATATCTCATCACGACACATGAATTTCTTGCCTTGTACTTCAAACTTCAAAACCATATTGCTACTACCGACAAACATGGATGCAGTTGAATTACGCTCCCGTGCCGGATAATATTAAGTTATGCAGAACGCTCTTGAGTTAACCCATTGATGTATATTATCGTTGATTGATTCAACTTTGGATTCAACTTTGTGTATTTAGTTTCTATTCTTCTTTATCTTGATATTTTGACTCATTATTTCATATTAAACGAATTATAACTATTTAAAACTTTAAGTCCGACTTGTCCGCAAAAGTCCACTTACCATTTCACAGGCTTGAGAGATAGGGACATACGCGGTGAATGAAAGAGTAGACAGGATGGAGAGATGGATTGTAAGTAAGACAGATAAAGAGATAAAGGAGAGGAAGAAACTTTTAAAGAAATTTCATGACGGTTGGGAGCGCCTGTACATGTACCTGGAGTCGCGTGCAGCCGGACCCCGGAGCCAACCACTGAATCCCATGCGGTACCCGGGTCCAAAGCATGCGGTACCGATACCCAAAACTTCCGATGCCCTTGTTCAAAGTCTGCAATCACCAAAGCCAGTGTCTGTACCCGTGTCCAGGAGAAGCTGTCCCTGGCAGTGTTCCACTAGCGAGAATCATGCAGTAGCAAAACCCATCGATATCGATCGAACGAAGCATATATAAAGGTAAAGACCGGAAATTCCGATCGTCTGTCTATCTCAACATGTCAGGCGGCCTTCAAAATTTTGACTTTTTGAGTCTAATACAAGATCAGGTAGTCACGCTTGACAGATGCACGGCAGCAAGCAAAAGGAAGACTCCCTTTGGAGCTTATATAATTGATTTCGAGGGTTTGACTTTGCTGCTTCATAGAGAGCGTCAACTTGTTGCTTTGAAAGTTAATCAAGCGCATTTCAGCTTTTATAAGTATGTTGTCCCTCTCAATCTTCTCTGCAACTCGACAAGCACAGCAAGGGGCAATCAAAATGCCCTCAGGGATTGTCGAAAAGTTTTCCAGAATGAAGCGCTGAAATCCACAATTCAGAAGTTGTTCCCTGGTGTGGACTTTTCGTACTTAGAACAACATCGAATTGCCGGTGTGTCCAGAGAGCTGACCAGAAAGATACTCAAGGAGTATAGAGAATATGCAGTCAGCGAAGGGGACTTCGAGGCTTTTGCTGAAATAAAATTTTACAATCCGTTGCGGTTGGTGAGGAAGGATGCAAATGGCGAAGTGCAGGTATGTGTTGTGTTGAAATTCCTTCCGCAGTGTTGGACTAAGAGCATGACGCTGAAGGAAGCAGTACTTGAGTCTGCAAGAAGGCTCATTGAGCTTGGAAGGCAAGGTGGGATACAGCAGAAGTGTGGGAAGAAACTCCTTGCACTCATTCTCAAGACAGCGTTGCAGACCGGGATTCTTCCTCTATCTATCAATCGATCGATTAGGCCCACAGCGTTCAATCCAATTCAGAAGTTCTAAGCAGAGTTTACAAAGATCGCTTTTAGTTTTTGGGAGGATAAAATCACGTATGCAAAGACCTCACTCGGTCATAAAGAGTCCAGAGGCGTGATGTGGACTATTGACCCATCCTTTGACCTGATTGTAAAAGGATATACCTCGCCCACTACCATCTACACATGTAAAAGGGGCCAAGAGACCGCCATTGGGTTTCAGATGTCTTCATGACTGGCCAAGCTCTTCCACAAGATGACAAAACGGGCCGCATGGTACGTATACTCTTCTCTGCACGTACGCTTTCTCTCTGCCGATGATTACAGTGTTGGGCATTCACTGTATGAGGCTTTGCCTATTCCTTTCTTCTCATTTTTGTACTGCAGATTGTTTCTTTGGCCTGCTGTCCCTATCCATCACTCTGTTTCAATGTCTTTCCTCCATTTGCTGCTCACATCCACCCAGCCTGCCGTCCTTCTGTTTGTTTCATTCCGGCCAGCTTTGATCACACAAAGCTTTCTCTCCTTTATTCTGACTGCAAGATTACGGACAAGACTGTAAAGGGACTCAAAAACAATATCTGCGTCCAGATCTTGTAGAAAATATTCTATACAGCCGATGACAAACAACTGCGGGCAGCACTGGGTATCGTGGGGGGAATTTCACTCTGGCGGTCAGTCGTTCTTCCTTCAACGTACGCTTTCTCTCTGCTGATGATTACAGTGTTGGGCATTCACTATATGAGGCTTTACCCATTCCTTTCTTTCCATTCTCCTCCTAGAAATTCGGTCTTCCTCCCTGCCTGATTGCCTTCTGAATTTCGGTCTTCCTCCCTGTCTGATTGCCTTCTGAATTTTGGTCTTCCTCCCTGCTTGATTGCCTTCTGAATTTCAGTCTCCCTCCCTGCTTGAATGCCTTCTGAATTTCGGTCTTCCTCCCTGCTTTTCTTGCTGTTTGAATACTGCTTGCAGTCATCCAAAATGGCTTGTGTCAGCAGAATTCTGGCACTGCTTTCTTGATGCTTTGGGGGAGGAGATCCGCTCCCTGAAGAGAGACCATGAGCGTTTTCTCTTGCTCTATACGACTCTGAAGGCAAATGTCTTGAAGGCGAATGGGGAGGTTTATGCAGAGAGTTCGATTGAGCAGTTAGCAGGGTTTCTGAGGAAGAGAAAGATCTTTGGGGGGGTCGCGCATCCCAGCTATCTCCATCTTACGTTGCAGCTGGTAGAGGAAATGGAACGAAAGGAGTCCCAGCCCCCCCCCCTTCCCCTTCTGACCATCGAGGTTGTTCGTGGTCTGATGCACTCCTGCAAAAGCATGGACGGCTTCGCCATGAATGCAGCGGCAAGGATGTTAGACGAGCAAGTAGATTTTGATGAGCTCGCACTGAATTTGTTGAATGTTGTGCACGAAGCGATCAACGTAGAAAAATTGAAAGAAAAGCTTTCGATAAAGAAGCTTTCGTCTAAGGCCCACCAGCCTCCTGAGCAAGCACAGCAATTTGCTTCATCCTCTGTTTCCGCAGACCCCCCCTCTATGTTTTTATCAGCTTCGGCGTCCTCTGCTTCCTGTTCATCCTCCTCTGCTCCCACCGCTGCGGTCGGGCAAAAGAGGAAACGGATGGAATATAGAATTCCAGTAGACAACTTGGAAGAGTGCGAAAGCGATAAAGAAGAGGATGAAGAAGAGGGGGATGAGGAGGAAAACGAAAACGAAGAAGAAGAAGGTGTTGAGAAGGATGTCGAAATGACGTCAACTGTTGAAGAAGAGCGACAAAAAATCTTTCAGATGGCAACAGAGAAGAATGCCTACGCTATCGTTCTGCTGAAAAACAAGTTGTTTATAAAGCTATCAAGAAACGGGCTTGTATCCTACTTCACTCCCCTGGATTTGATTTTCAAGTGCGATGAAGAGGGGTGGAAACCAATGGCAGTGAAAAGAGGGGACTGCCCTATTTATGGGTGGTTTAGGCAGAAAGAGAGATGCTCCAACTGGAGTTAGGAAAAATTGTACATTGTAGGGTTTCGGTTGGAGACAGATATTATGGCAGTGTTTGAAGATACTGACGCCCTCTTCTTCAGCCTAAATCAGCAAGAGATTGGAAGCCGACCGTCTGATTGTCAATTTACTCTAGAAGGGGTAGTTGCCATGGCCTATGCATTTCAAGAGCACATACAAAAACACCCCCAAAATGAAAGAGTCCAGTGGGCTTTTCAACAGCTCAGGTCGTGTCTGAAAGAGCCTCCTGCAAAAAAAGATCTTTCTTTGTGATCCCCCGCACCTTTGCGGGGTGTGCAGGAAGTGTTTCCAGACTTTGACATCAAAAAGTGGCCAAGAGAAGCCGAAGACAGTGGCGAGGTCTTCTTTTCCCAAATTTCTGCAGAAGAAAGGGCGCAAGTGAAAAAAGAGTTCATTCCTCATGATTGAAATCCCTGCTTGAGACACTTCTTGTAGTGGATCACTTTGTAAATATACTGTGACTTGATTAATTGATTGATTGCAATATTGATTTCTTGATTGATTGATTGATAGGTTTTTGAATAATAAATCATAGCAATTGAAATAAGTCTTGCTCAAAATAAATGAATTCCACAATTAGGTATCAAATAATTTTATTTTCTATATCTATTTTAGGGTGAATGTTCATGCTGTACGTAAACAGTTATGCGTCTTATTATGTCTTATTTCAAATATGTTAGCTTACAGTTGATATTATAGAATTTTCAAAAAAAAACTATATTAAATTTTAATTAATTCCTACATATTAATTGCTTCCAAAAAAAAAAGAATGAAAATGATTTTATCAAAAAATCAGGATCTCTATATACACATTGACGAGCCTAATTGTACTATTTATAAATAAAATGCATCATTTACTAGGCTTTCTATGCTTTCCTACGCCTCTTCTATAAAGTTTTAACATTATTTAGACATAGTTTAACATTGCTTTAACCCTTTTTGATGTGTTTGAATGTTGAGTTCTCTGACCATTGCGTAGAGTGCCTTCAATCCAAGACAGGCTAACAGAGAGCGGCAAGGAAGATTCACACAGGTCGGAACCTCATGCAATTTAAACACACACACATACCCCTTTCCTTAATTCTCCTTCCCTCCCTCAAAGCAAAATCGCTCCCTTATCCTCCTCCTCTTCTGCCTGCGACTCCTCCTGCGCTTGGACCCCGGACATTGTGTTCAGAGTGCTGCCCATCAGAGAGGAGAAGGCTGATGCTGACCCCTGTGCGGTAGCCGCCCTCTGTGACTCCGGCAAGGGAGCGAGCTCAGGCGCGCCAGCCTGAGGGAGGAGCAGACTAAGGACGGTGCCAAGAAAAGATGCAACTGTTTTTGTGCCTTCGGGATTTTTGGCCATCCAATCCATATACAGAGTCAGCAGAGGGGACAGAATCGAGGCCAAGGGGGAAGCCTGCGGGAAGAAGAGTGGGGAGGCCTCCTCCCCTACTGGGACGTCCTTTGAAGATGACGAAGGCTGCTCGGAAGAAAAAGAAGAAGACGCGACTGAGGGGGGGGCTGGCTGTTGCTTCTGCTTCTTTATTTTTGATACCTCCTCCTCCATGACTGCCTTCCGCTTCTCCCCCAACCTCTTGTTGTTCATGTTCTCAGAGAACTTGGAATATTCCGCGACGAAGCCAGAGAAAAAGAGGTACCTGTCGTACGCTTGGAACAAGAGGACTGTCTTCTACTCTTCCTCTGTTTCAAATCCTTCTCTCTGCAGATAAACAGAGGACTATTAGCAGCAGATGCACGCATATATATGAAGAGATGTGTGCGTAGACAGAGAAAACGGATGAGGCCCATAGCAGAGCAAATCAACCAACCAGGAATTAGGGGTCCTCCTAAATTCGCTCGAGCCACTCAGCATAGTCTGTCTCCAACAAAGAAACTTTGGGCACAGTTCTTGAAATCTGCATTCAAACAGGGAGCAAGGAAGACCGAAATTCAGAGGGCATTCAAACAGGGAGGAAGACCGACTTTCAGAGAGCATTCAGGCAGGGAGGAAGACTGAAATTCAGAAGGCAATCAGGCAGGGAGGAAGACCGACTTTCAGAAGGTAATCAAGCAGGGAGGAAGACCGAATTTCTAGGAGGAGAATGGGAAGAAAGGAATAGGCAAAGCCTCATACAGTGAATGCCCAACACTGTAATCATCGGCAGAGAGAAAGCGATTTTTTATTCACCTATCTATCCGTCTGTAGTCTGCATCACCTTTTCAGTGTACAGGTTCCCATTCCATGTGAGTCCGAACACTTTGGTCGATTTGTCGTTGAGCTTGCCCCTCACCGGGTCTACCTTTGAGGCGACATGCTTGAGGTCTCCCGAAACATGGCCAAAGCCGTACAGGAAATTGAAGTTGCTGTCGAAAGTCTGCAAGGGAGACTCTGCCTCATTGGGATAGAGCCTGGAATCGCCAAAGATAAGATCTTCAAACACAGCGAAGATGGCTGATCTGTTGAGATCACCTTTCCTCTCCTTCCTTTGCTGTTTTGAAGTTGCTGTCTTCTGCAAGATGGCCTCTCTGAGTGCGTTTTCCCTCATATGGAAAAACTTGGCCCCCGCCTCCTGCACCACAAACGTATCCATTCAAGCAGGGAGGAAACGGGAGGAAGTCTGAAATTCGGAAGGCATTCAAGCAGGCAGGAAGACCAAAATTCAGAAGGCAATCAGGCAGGGAGGAAGACCGAAATTCAGAAGGCAATCAGGCAGGGAGGAAGACCGAAATTCAGAAGGCAATCAGGCAGGGAGGAAGACCGAAATTCAGAAGGCAATCAGGCAGGGAGGAAGACCGAATTTCTAGGAGGAGAATGGAAAGAAAGGGATGGGCAAAGCCTCATACAGTGAATGCCCAACACTGTAATCATTGGCAGACTTGGTACCAAAGGACACCCCGTGAAGAAGTTGATGCGCGCTTGTCCTTCATCCTGCTCCCTCGAGGGGACGTCCAGGCCCTGAGTGACCACTGCAACAATCTGTTGGAACCGCCAGAGCATCAGAATCATAAACAAGTAGAGGAAGTAGAATGAAAGGACGCGAACTGTCCTCTTAGCCTCGGGAGCGTTCGGGCCTGGCGTATACAGAAAAACGCTCATGACGCAATGGAGAAGCTTGCCTTTTCCCTGCGAGGCAGCGCCTTTCTTTATTTTTTCTGCTCCAGTCTTTTTCTCCACTTTTTCTTCTCTCTCTCCAAACTGCGAGGCGATTCCCGCAAAAGCATTTGCAAAGGCAGCCATGGCTGCCTAGCTGCCAGGGCTATCCAGCTGTTAAGACACTTAAACAAGAAGGCAGAATTAAATCAATCGATCGATCAGTCAATCAATGCGCACTGACAAGGAGAGAAGTTATCGATCGATATTGAACGATCAACCTATAAGACAAGTCTGTACCAGGTGCATGGGTGCGCCCCTGGGTACTCGGGTACACAAAAACAGGGTACACAACAGGTACCCGGGTATGGATAAATTGAACATCAACCAGCATCAAAATTTGCATCCACGAACCCTCATTCAAAAAATTCATGAGAGACAGGGTACGTTTTTTTTTTGACCGGGGTCGCAAAATGCGCGGCCCCCAGAGACCGGCCGCGCGCGACCCAAGGTACATGTATAGGCGGCCCCGACCGTCGTGCTTCAGGTGGAGAATTGAAAGGGGAGTGAAAGAGAGCTAGAGATAGAAGAAAGAGAGAAAAAACAGAAACGTCAATATAGCACATGCGTATATACAGAACAAAAGCAAATGGAAACAGACTGCAGCTCACTTTATTTGAGAAAACATCAGAAGAGAGACCAAGAGAAGGAATGAAAATAGAGAAAGAAAAACTGGGACGGGTGCCCTTCTGTTATTGAAAGGTAGCACCAAGAGGAGAGCACAGAAGGAGAGCAGCGTGTAGAGTGGGAGACAGGACGTTAGCAGGAACAAAGGGGAAAGTGCCAGAAAAAAGAGGGCAGAGAGTGCCGTTGGAGGAGAGACTTTGCCCTTTTTGCAAAGGATGGATAGAAACAGAGGTGTTGGAGGATGAGATCCATATGCTGATGGAGTGTTCGATTATGTCCAATTCATGATCATTTATGATAGAGAGAGAGCGGACATATATAGAGTATTAGGAGCAGACTAGAACAGGGGAAGAGAAAAGAGGGTAAAAGAAGTTTGCAAAGAGAAAAGAGAAGGATAAAGAAGAAGCTATACTGCAGACTGAGGCTCTGTTCAAATTCTTGATAAACGAAGGGCATAGTGTGGTAGATGAGTTTCTGGGGAGGGCGGCGTTCAAAAGAAGAGTGTTCAAGGAAACCCCAGGAAGGTACGTACCGGGAAGCTCATTGGATGAAACAGTGTTGGCACAGAGGCACAGAGTGATCACTAAAAGAAAATGAGGAACAGAAAGAAGAAAAGAAGAATACAAAACCATCTTGGAGGCGATAGAAGCAGGTACACAGCAGCTGAGGGAGGGAGAAGGAAAAATCGCTGAGAGAAGAATAGAAAGAGGGCGACGTGCATAAAGCTAATTTGAAAGTGTCCTTTCATCTTGTGTCATTGGATCGATTTTTGAAACAGTCCCTTCTAAGCAGCCCATTGACCACAGTATGCAAAGCGCAGACAGATTGTTATTTGTTAGTGGCCTAGGAAACTAGATGGGCCACCGGGTATGGTCTGAGCCTCAGCGATGAGGTACACCCTCCTGCCGTTTGTGGGGGCGACCTCTATAAGACAAAACGACGACAGTGCTCTAGGGCACCATGCACTAAATCACTTATCACTTATGAAAAAACTGAATAATGATTATCAAAAAATAATAATGATTATCAATTTTTAATAATAATTATTGGAAGCACAAATGAGTTATTTTACTGATGATGTGCATGCACATGCATACAATTCATTTATTTAGGATCGACGAAAAATGAATAAATATATCAAGATTACGCATACTTTCAATCACACAAATGGTAGAGGAGTTGCTTTTAATCACGCAAATGATAGGTGAAGAGGGGAGGAAAGAAAGAGAGGGAAGAGGGTGAAGGGAAGCGCAGAGCGGCCGAAGAGATGAGAGTTGAGCAAGAGAGGAGAGGAGAGACGTGTTGGGGGCAGTTGAAAAGGGGGGTGGGAACTGATTGTACTGACAATTGAAACTTTTGTACTAGAAAGTGACTTTAAAAATTTTAGTTTATAAAACATTAAAATAGATAGTTTAACCTTTAAACTAATTGATTTTCATAATTTATTTAAGACTATTTAAGCTTAGTAAGATGTTTAAAAAATGAAATAAAAAAATGTATATATAGAGTATATATTTTTTCAAAACCATAAATTGTCTGGTACCTATCATCGTAAATTAACGCTAAGACGAAAACATAAAAAAAAATGTATCTGAATGGCTCTAAATCGATCTGATTGAAGCATTTCTTCTCATGATCATAACTGTTTTATTTTCAATTCATATGAGGCACTGCTCAACGGCGGGCATGTCAGGGGCAGGGGGGGGGAGGGGGGGAGCAGCTCAGTATATATTAAACATGCATACCCATAAACGCCACCTACAGAAATACGTGCACACAAACAGAAAGTCAGTCGAATCACCAGAATACATATAAAAGCATACATGCAAACATAACCTGTATCTTTAATTTGCATCTGATTCAGAATGATACATGAAAGCAGGAAGACCGAAATTGGGAAAGCAATCGGATGGGCAGGAAGGCCGAAATCGGGAAGGCAATCAAGCGGGCAGGAAGGCTGAAATTGGAAGGCAGTCAGGCCGCCAAGAAGACCAAAATTGGAAGGCAGGCATGTGGACAGAAAGAACGAACTCTGGGAGGCAGTCAGACACACAAGAAGGCCGAACTTGGGAAGACAATCGGGCCAGCAGGAAGAACAAAATTGGGAAGGCCATCGAGCAAGCAGGATAACCGAAATTAGGAAGCGTTAGGAGGAAACTTAGGCAGGAAAGAAGGCCGAAATAGGGAAGGCAATCAGGCAGGCAGGAAAGCCGAAATTGGGAAGGCAACCGGACAAGTAGGAAGGCCGAAATTGTGAAGTTAGTCAGGCAGACAGAAAGGCCGAAATTTGGAAAGCATTGAGGCAGACAGAAAAACTGAAATTTGGAGGGCAGTCAGGCAGGTAAGAAGGCCAAAATCAGAAAGCAGTCAGCATGGCAGGAATGCAAAACTCTGAAAAGCAGTCAGGCAGGCAAGAAGGCCGAAATTGAGAAGGCAATCGGGCAAGCAGGAAGACCAAAATTGGGAGCGCGGCGAAGGCCGAAATTAAAAAAGGCAATAGGGCGGGCGGAAAGGCCGAAATTAGGAAGGCATTTAGCCAAACAGAAAGGCCGAAAGCTAGAGGGCAGTCAAGCAGGCAAGAAGGGCGAAATTTCGGAGGCAGTCAGGCAGGTAGAAAAAAACATAGGCTCGGCACGTAGGGGCACTGCTCCCTTTCGCAGTCTAAAGACTGCAGCCTTAACGAAAATGCAAAGACCTACCTCTGGAGGAGTTAAAGGACTGGGAGCCAAAACAAGCATCTCCTGGAGGAGACCCACAACCTGCAAAGAGGGAGACGGCAGGGGGTGAACAACACATGCAAAGGGAGACGGCAGTTTTGTGCTTTGCCGAGAGCAGACCGGTCAGTCATTCAGAAACCATAATGGCCAGGTTGCAGCCACACAAGGACATTCATAGACATCGTACAAAGCCTTCTGCATGTACCAAGAAGGCTCATCTCTGCAAACAAGATTTTTTTAATTCCTTGACTGGGAGGGTGGGGTGGACCCTCTCGCAGGGGTACGAAGCTGGCCAATTTGGTACCCCTGGTGGAGGGGGGGGGTCCGACCTGCTCTGTAGGTTTGCGTCCAAAATGTGTCTAGGAAACACTCCTAAACACATTTTGGACGCAAACCTGCAGAGCAGGTCGGACCCCCCCCCTCCACCAGGGGTTCCAAATTGGCCAGCTTCGTCCCCCTGCGAGAGGATCCACCCCCCCTTATTGCTGGTGGAACAACACAAAACGAACTAACCTGATTGAGCGATCTAAACTGGTACAGCAACCCTTCTAGTTATTGTATAACTCCTTTACACCGAGGCAACCAGAGGTATCTGTCAGATACCGGAGGGGGAAAAAACTCTGGAATCTGTAACCCCTCCAAAAATAAGGTTCTGGAATAAAAAGCTGAACACGATTTCGTCATTGTCAAGCCTTCCAATACAATCCAATGGAATGTTTAACAACGAGATTTTGTGGATAGAGGCCCATTCTGTTGACCTGACTTTCTGACTGGAGGAGAACTTTCTGAAAACCTGGCTGAGAATTTTTCAGATCGGCATTTTGATGGGTCAGCGCGCAGCCGGGAAGTGCTTTTTGGCCTTGGTGGCCGGCCAGGCCCTGGTCCGCAACGCGTAGCTTGCCTTTCGGGGCTGTCACATAGTTGGCCGATCTAAAATCGGCTCCCAAAATCGGCTTTCCGTCGAATGTTTCAAGTCGATCAAAGCACGACCTAGTGCCGCCTCTCTCCCATCACATAGACTTGCTCTCCAGCAATGAAAGTAGGCTTTATCGAAAGTTCAGAGGATTGACGTCTTTGCTTTTTCTTGGGTTTATGACATTCACTCTACTGGTTGTCCTGAGAGGGCAATTTCGATCTTCCATCACGAAGGGCACGGCCCGTCTCCACGCAAAGAGGCCTACGAAGTTGCCCCAGTAAAGCTTCTATTGAATCCCTTCCATGCGTACGCTCTAACAAGCTCTAGATAAGGAGCTGGAAAGGCTTTCTGGATGAGGGAGCCAGCTCTGGAGGGCCAGAAAGTGAGCCACTTTACAAATTTTTGTATATCTGTGCTGCAGGTCAGACTGAGCCTTTCTCGGAGGACCGTTTGTCGGTGCTTGGGTTTTGTGAGAAAGCATTATGGCTGGTAATCTCGGGTGATCTGAAGTTGTGGGAGTGAGGCGCAGCTCTTGTTTGCACAAGAATTTGGAGGTAGGGCTCCTGGGTGGACTAAGACCCAGTGGTCAGTGCCGGGCCTCACCTAGAAAAAACAAGAACGCTATGATGGCTGGTCGTGGGCAAGGCCCTCTGGCTAGAGGCCATGGATCGATCAGGCTTTCAGAAGCTAAGCATTTACCTCTTGTACGGTCATAGTGCTCAACATTTGTTTGGTTGAACTGTTTTCTGTGGGTGTGAAATCGGCAGATCTGTTTATGGACATTCATTCTTACCTTTCATAGGGGTTATCCGCTGTGTGCTCCCTCCTTACATCAGTATGCAGATTCGGCGTATTCTATTAAAAGTAAAAGTTAGCTTGTTTGTGCATTACACTGCGCATTGTCAGATGCCTGCAGAGTCTGCAATCACTCTCTGACATATCAACATACTATAACTCTTTCACCTCACTCACGTCCAACAATTTCCAACATACACACCATAAACCCATTAAACCTTATCTTTAAAAGTTGTTCATACTTTCATGCAAGTAAGAAACAATAAATAGAATCATTCTAAGTGCATATAAAATTTAGTGTGATATATAGAAAATTAAAAGTCACTTTCTAGTATAAAAGTTTTAATTGTCAGTACAGTCAGTTTAGGATGGAGGAGAACTAAGGAAGACACTTCGGAGAATTGCGAGAAGGAGTCCTGCCTGCACAGGCGAACGCAAACAGCGAGACGACTTGCATGCATGGTTTCCAGCTGTGCACCCTCCTGCGGTGTGCCTTTGTACATGGAAGCGGGGGGAGTCACTGCCCCCCCCCCCCCCC
>JAHBMJ010000023.1:6141-19986 GCA_018398765.1 Chromera velia | reverse complement strand
CCCCCCCGCCTGGGAAGCGATCTACATTCATTTTCAGGACGCAGAGAATACAGTCCCCTGCCGTGGTGGTGGGAGACAAAAATGGGAGTTGGAAGACAGGGCGACAATCTTTCCCCGTGGACGCCCGTAAAATCCCCGACTTACCGGCAGCTGTCGTATGTTGGGTACACGGACGGTTGCCCAGGGACTCTTACTAGGCAATGGAAAGGAAGACGTCCCCTGCCTGCCTGATGGAGGGGCTTACCCGACGGTGAGGAGGAACACGGACGCAAGACAAGAGAAAAAGGAAAGAAGACGTAAAAATAAGTCGTGCCGCGCTGCGACAACCCAACATGTGACTTAGCCTTTAACGCAGACGTAGTAGAAATGCAGCTTCCTGATCTGTTGGCTGAGTGTTTCATAGTTCTTGCAGAAATGCTCTCGGATTGGCTTGGAATTGCTTTGGAAATCCGGGGGCCACAGCACGAAGGGTGGCATTGTACGGTGTGAGAAGGTCCAGCACGTGTCCGTATTTTTGTAGCATTGGGCCGCGCGCAGCATGCCGTGGCCCCCACGAGTTCCGACAAACTTTGTGGTTTCATACCGCGCGGTACAGGAAACTTCGTCCTTTGAAACTTTGCCAAAATGATGTGTGAACTCTGACGAATCGAACGGTACCCTTCACATTTCTGCACGATTTTTTTCTATTTTTCGGTTCGAAGTCGCTCTCCCATCCTGGAACTGCAGGAGTTAGAGCTTCTGCTGCTCGGACCCGGGGCCCCACCCGGGTTCTCCGAAAGGAAAATAGTCCGGCATAGCCTTATTACAGCTTTTCCATCAATTATAAGTGTCTGCTAAATTTTTAGTTAAAGTCCCATAAAATTCTCAAAAATCCTAGCTAGCTAAATTAAATGATAGTGTAAAGTCTTGCCCATGCATATATATATATATATATATATATATATATGTATATGTATATGTAAAATCAACACTGGGTGGGTATGCATTTTGATCCGAAAGGCACTCGTCAGTGACTTGAAACCTTCTTGGACCCTCGTTGGCCCAAGCATGGCCCGCATGTCTGTGAAGGTATCCTTTCGGGGGGCAGGAGGGGGGAACAACGACACCTCCATCCGAACCCTACATATCTTTGGCATGTATCTCTTACAGCCTCAGTCCGACATGCAGCACAGAGACAGGCAGGCAGCTTCGGGATGCGGACAGAGAGAGAAGGGATGATTGATGCTGACAGTCTGCAGATGCTGTCCCCCTCGGGAACCTCCGAATTGTTGCGGGAGATTTCAACGGTCACATAGGGAGGGCAGTCCCAGAAGGACTGACTTGGGAGAGGAAGGTTGAACCGGCGGGAGATGAAGAAGAAAGAGAAATAGTGGGCCTCTCCAGGGTGACAGATTGTACGGGCAGCAGCAGGAATGGGGGAATGAATGAACAGGGGAAAACAAAAGAGTGAAGAGAGGGAGAAACAAAAGAGTTATGGGACAATCCAAATGACCAGCGAACAAAACGGAGTTGCAATGCATCGACACATTGGACACCTGACTGCCTGAGAGGGAGGGCTTCAAGACCAAACATTGCAATGGGCACCCAAAGAGCTTTGAACAGTTGAATTCGGGAAAAAGAAGAAACAAAACCGATTGAAGAAAGAGTTCCAAAGTGCCCTTTCTGCCGACTCAATTCTTGCTTTCACAGTTTAGACAGATCCCCCCCCTCAAAGATCCAGGATGCCGCCTTGTCACCGACCCCTCCCAAAAGCGCCCCTCGGCCAGGCAATGCCCCCGACAGCGGCAGAGGAGGAGGGAGACGTCGCCCCGCCACGCACAGCATGATGCGCAGGCGACTGGGCGCGGAAGACAGGAGCCTGATGTGGAGGTACAGGCAGGGCGTTCTTCGCTGGCTTCATCCCCCCGCCTCCCACCCCAACCCTTCCCCCCCCAGCCCCGCCCGCCCTCGCACCCGAAGCACCTGCCAACACGCGTTGGTGCATGCCTGCACCGCGGTGGGGCGAGGGACCTGCGTGCTGATGCGGGTGGCGCGCCATTGAGTGAGCTTGGTGGTGTGCTCCCTGGCGGTGTGTGAGTGGAGGGGTCGGGTTGGTCGCAAAGGGGGCAGGCGGCTGGTGCTGGTAGTGAAGCAGTGGCGGGTGCATGTTTGGGTGCAAATTCATGTGTTGCCGTGCTTCCATAGAGGAGTGCGCGAGGAGCGAACCAGAAGGAGGCACAGGACTCCCGCCACTCCCAGGACCATAGGGGGCAGAGGCTTGCTGCTTCTGCTTCTGCTCCTGCTGGAGGGAGAGGACTTTATGTGCTGCAGCAATGCTGGGTCCTTGCAAGGGAGGATAAGGGAGTACCAGGTTGATTTTGCTGTTCGGGTGGGGGTCACGCAGAGGCGTCCCTGTACGTCCGTGAGGAATGATGGGGGTCTGCTGGTGTCGGTGGTGTTGTCGGGTTTCCTTCTCGACAGAGGGAACGGCAGGCCTCTGGGGGGCCTGCGCGACTCCTGGCGTGTTTCTGCCCTTTGGCTTGGTCTTTTGCGGAAAAACATTCGCCCCTCTCGTCTTTGACGTCCCCGCTGCAGCCACAGCCCTTTCCTTCTCTTTTCGTGCCAGCGCTGCGCTTGCTCCTCCTACTTTATTCGAAGAAGTAGGGGGAGGAGAGGTCACTGTCGCTCCCCGGGAACGTGAGGTGGGGGATTTAGGGCTGGGAGGGGACTGGGAGGGAATCCCCCCACCTCTCGCTGCGCGCCTCTTTTCCGCCGTGGGGCTTTTACTAACGTCAGGGTGGGGGGGGGATACTGGCTTTGTGCCCGTTCCCCCTGCTGCCTTTCGATCTGAAAGCCTCGAAGCTGCCGGCTGATTGAGGGGCTTTGGTGCCGACGGTTTGCGTCGGGTGGAAGTGGTAATGGGGACTCGCGTTTCCTTCTTTTCCTTTTCGGTTGCGCTTGCCGGGGCCCTCTTGAGCGTTCCCACAGCTGCCGGGGCCCTCTTGAGCGTTCCCACAGCTGCCGACCCTCCTCTAACAGAGGAAAGCTTTGACCGTGACTCAGCCGGCGTCTGGACAGCTGACTGGGTGGTGGCAGGCTCTGCTGCTGGGTCTGTGTTGCGAATCGGCTGTTGCTGCGGGTGGTGGTGGGCAGGGGGGGCATAGAAAGGGCCTTTTGGGATTCCTGCGTGTTGATGCAGTGCATGGGGGGCGTGAGCATGTGGGTGCACGGAAGGGGGGATGCCTGCAGGTTGGGCGACAAGGGACTGTGCGTGCGGAGACAGTGGGTGGTGGGGTGATGGAAGGGCAAATTGGGGACTCATGGCTGGCATGAAGGGAGAGGCAACAGAGGGAAGGGGCGAGGGACCTGCGTGCTGATGCGGGTGGCGCGCCATTGAGTAAGCTTGGTGGTGTGCTCCCTGGCGGTGTGTGAGTGGAGGGGTCGGGTTGGTCGCAAAGGGGGCATGCGACTGGTGCTGGTAGTGAAGCAGTTGCGGGTGCATGTTTGGGTGCAAATTCATGTGTTGCCGTGCTTCCATAGAGGAGCGCGCGAGGAGAGAACCAGAAGGAGGCACAGGACTCCCGCCACTCCCAGGACCGTAGGGGGCAAAGGCCTGCTGCTTCTGCTCCTGCTGGAGGGAGAGGACTTTATGTGCTGCAGCAACGCTCGGTCCTTGCAAGGGAGGATGAGGGAGTACCGGGTTGAGGTTGTTGATTTTGCCGTTCGGGTGGGGGTCGAAGGACGAAGGGGTGTACCTGCCTGAGGAGCCTGAGGGAGCCTCTGAAGTCTCCCCCGGGGTTTCTCCAGGAAGTCTCCTCAGGCCTCTCTCCCTCTCGGCCTCGCACATCACGGGCAGATTGCTGCAACAAAAGGAAGGAAGGAAGAGGGGACACAAACAATCCAATGCATTCCGTGTGCCTTAATTCCTGTTGAAGAAAACAATTTAGGAAAAGGAGGACACATGCCTCTAACATTGCACGCACAGGATGGGAAGAGGACAAGCAAGGTGCATCTGACAAAGCAGAAAGCTAGAAAGCATCAATCAAACTTTTCGAAGGGACAAAAGACATGCACCTTCCTTGTTCTGCCCTACCCTTCTAACCGACCTCGCTGAATTCTCCTCCTTTGCGAGGAAGCTGTCCTTTGCATGCACGGGAGCGCTGTGTGTGCGATGACTCGTGTCTCCCCTTTGACTGCCCAAACCCTGGATGGGGGGGGTAACCAGTGATGGGGGGTCCTGGGATGGCACTCGCCCCGCTCTATGCGTGCTCGCTCCTGCGGGCTTTCGTCTACCCGGACTCAGGGCCGGGTCGTCGTAGACAGGCCGGGGCTCCGACGTTTTGGATCGACGCAGAGTGTGCCCGTACCCCAGTCCTACTCCGTGCGAGTGGCCTGTCTGTGGGTGTAGACAGGGAGGCCGGGAGACGAATGGAACGTTGGGCGGCACCTTCAGAGGGACATCGGCAGAATCGTCGCCTGTCGCAGTCGCAATTGGGAGAGAAGAGGCGGAGTGGTCTGCACACATACACACATACACACACACACACACACACACACTCACATACACACCCACAAGGAATCATACCGAAAAAAAGGGGGACTGTTCGTCTTCTCTCCTTCTTTTGTTTAGGTCACACACACAAGCAGAAAGACAGGACGCAGAACTGAGGCCCAAGAGACAATCAGGTCTGCCTGTCTGGGTGCAATTTTTATTCAGAAAGCTCCTTTTTCGGATTTTTTTTTATGAGTCAAACACAGAGAGAATGCGTGGAAGGACAGGTGATCCAAGTGTTCATTAAATTGGGGACAACGCAAAGAACTGTTCAGGAAGAAAGAAAGGAGAAAGACGACGTACTAACCAAAGAACGCAGAAGTGGCCCCGTCTACAATCAATTCGGTTTTCTTCAATTCGCTTGGCCCCGTCTGCAGTCAGGAGAGGAGACGAAGATGTTCAGAGAGCAATACCAAGGAAAAGAGCGCAGACAACAAAAAGACAGAAACACAAACAGACAGAGCGCAGGAATGAGTGAAGCTACGGTCTCACAAAAAATTGGACTTGCAAAGAGAACAAGACGAGACGAGGAGAAGAGAGCTTCCTTCCATGGCTGCGCGGGGAGGGAAAGGAAGGATTGAGTGACGAAGCCAATTAACAAAAGAAGACTCGATGAGCAATTTCAATTCCAGTCTACAATGATTGAGTGCCCTGCCTCCATTCAGATCAAACACGACCTCATGGGAGGACGCGAAGGAAGCTTCCTTCACCAGTGCATGCATTTTCTTTCATACAGAATTCTTTTTATATGTATATGTATGTATGTATGTATATATGTATCTGTATGAAAGAAAATGCAGATCAAACACGACCACCTCCTGCATGGAGGACGCGAAGGAAGCTTCACCAGGACGAACAACAAAGGAACGGCAGGAACAGACCTGCTGGCTGCTTTCCACCTTGCCGCTTCCAGTGCCCTCCCTCGCCCCCCTCCCTTCAACAATCACAAATCCAGTCTCCTCGTCCTCCTCTTCACACACCCACGCACCCTCCTCCTGCTCCTGCTCTCCCTTCACCTTCCCCTCTCCCGTCTCCTTCTCTTCGCTGTCGAGTCCAAAGAGAGACCTTCGAGTCCCCTCAGGAAGCCGCACAGAGTCCTTGAATTTCAGCACCCAGGGGTGGGTCACGATTTCTGTCCAAACAACAAAGCACGGGAGGGACATTGGTCAGAGTGCAGACTGGGACGGCCACGAAATATCAAAGGACTCTAGAAAAAAAATTCAAATGGAGCGGGGAGCAGTGACGGATCGAGCAAAAGACCGAAAAAGGCTTGGACGAAATCGCACGTCCCCTTTTTCTGCTCGTTAGCAACGAAATAAAGCGACATCCACATCCCCGGTACAATTCCGTTGGCGTGCCACTGCTTTTGAAGCTTCCTACGTTCAATCACTCATGAGCTCACTCATCGCTTGCTCCCTTCTAGGCCTGCCTGCCTGTCTGTCTGTTGACCTCTTTCATCAGCACTCCTGACCTTCTGCCTCTCTCTGTCTTCTACGCTTCACATTTGTCTGTCTATCTTTATGCCTTTCTTTCTTGCTTCAGTCTCCCCCTCCATTTTTTTATCCGCTTGTCTCCCCACCTTCCCCAACTGACCCTCCACAGAAATTCTCTCCGCAGGTCTTTCCTTCAACAAACGACTGATGAGGTCTCTGGCCTCCTCAGAGAAGTGCTGCAGGGGGGCAGGGGGGAAGGGGGGGGGGCATCCAGCCGTCATCTAGCAGGCAGTGCACGCACATCTGCACAGAGAGAGGGAGAGAGAGCAGCGAGAGCAAGAGGAAGAGAGACACAGGAAGAGAAAATCAAGGGCAGATGGAAAGAACGAAGAACCCCCCAACCCCTCTCTTTCTACTTCTTGACAGACCCCCATAACTAACTAAAGCAGGCAGACAGACCTTCGGGAACGCCAGTTGGTTGGACAGGATTTTGTTGAACAAATTTGAGTGGGAGGTGGACTGGAAGGCCGGCTTGCCGTCCAGAAACTCAAACAAGAGCACTCCCATCTGCATGCATGCAAGTACACATGCAAAAACGGAACTAACCGAGCTAGGGGACAGACAATTAAGTGGAGAGAGAATCAAGGAAAGAAAGAAAGAAAGCCATGCATGCAGCCGACGGGCTACAGACCAGATAGATCCAAAATCGGACAGACATTCCCTTCAGACCCCCATGCGTTTATTTTCATACAGAATTCTTTTTTTTCTCTGTATGAACGCATGCATGCACAGATCCACATTCCCTTCAGACCTGCCTGGTTTGCAAGATTTGAAATTACCCACAAGAAGGCCGACATGAGCGAGAAAAGCACAGACGACATGCCTTCCCACAGCCCTAACTAAAAAGTGGAGCCAGCCACGGACCTGCCACAAATCGGACGTGTGGTCGTGCCCCTCCCCCCTGAGCATCTCAGGAGAGAGGTAGTCTAGGGTCCCGCAGAACGTCCGCTTCTTCCTCTTCCCACAAATCTGGGTAGCCCAGCCGAAGTCGCACACCTTTACGATGTCTCCCGCAGCAACCAGAAGGTTCTCCGGCTGCTCTCAACAAAACAAGAGGAAAAGGACAGGCACAACAATTGACAGGCATCAAAATTTGCGTGCGTCAAGCTACCAGAAGGTTCTCCGGCTGCTCTCAACAAAACAAGAGGAAAAGGACAGGCACAACAATTGACAGGCATCAAAATTTGCGTGCGTCAAGCAACCAGAAGGTTCTCCGGCTGCTCTCAACAAAACAAGAGGAAGAGGAGAGACGGACACCACCGAAAGAAAATAAGAGGGTCGAAGAGAGCAGTACATGGCTCTAAGCACCTGTATCAGAAGAAAAACTCTTTGTCTCTCCATGCATATTGAATATAGCTACAAAAGAACGAAGAAATGGACCAACAACCAGTGCAGGTGATGCCCAGCAGGCACACGCATGCGGGCGCGCACAGGTACGCCTGCTGCCCCTTTTTTCCTTCCTACCTCCTATCAGTCCGTCCGTCCATCTGTTCGCATGCCTGTCTGTCTCTAGTGTTTTCTCATTTATCTCTTCGCGTCCAACCCTTTCCTCTTTCTCCATCCATGCATCGATCCCTTCTCTGTTGCTGCATTGCCTTCTCTCTGCCCCCCCTTTCCCTCCCAAAATGAATGCAGAAGCAAGAAAAGAAAAGAAATCCACAGCAGGAAGGAAGGAAGAAAGGAAGGAAGGAACGAAGGAAGGAAGGAAGGAAGAAAGGAAGGAAGGAAGAAAGGAAGGAAGAAAGGAAGAACGGAAGGAAGGAACGAAGGAAGAAAGGAAGAACGGAAGGACCTTAATGTCCCTGTGCATGAACCCAGACAGGTGCATGTGGTTGATCCCCGCAAGCGCCTGCAGGCAGGCACAAGGAAGGAAGGAAGTGAAGGGAGTGAGTGCACGACCAGAAAGGTACATGCATGCACGATCAGAGGTCAGCAAGACATCAGAGGAAAGAAAGCTCATAAGAAGAAAGAAAAAGGAACGAACAAACGAGAAGGAAAGTGGAGGTAGCAGAATCAGGCACTCAGATTGGCCGGCCAGCCAACAAACAGAAGGAGAGAAACTACGTCATTTCCTTCACAGAGAGAGAGACGCAGCAGGCCAGTCAGGAAACATACTCACGAAGAGACAGACACACAAAGAGGGCCAGCCAAAGGCACGAACGAAAGAGCTAGAGGCTTCTCAAACGAAATCCATACTCCAGCACCCGCGCCCCCCGCCCCTCTCACCTGCATCCACAGGAAATACGCTGTCTCTTCACTGAACCGTCTAAGCGGCTGCATCCGTAGCAGTTTGTACATTTCCCCCTGCAAAAGAATGCATGCACACACATGACATACTGATACACGTATACATACATACATACATTCACCAGCCTTGTGCACGTACATATTCACGAACAAACAGAGAAAGCCCAATCGGCGCACCGTCTGCTTCCGAAACATTGTCCCTCCACCCCTCCATGCATACAAGTACCATCACATGTGCACACAAAAGACCACGTGCGTCTTTTGATGCACAGACCGACTACATGTTTCTTTCTTTTTCTTCCTTTGCTTCCCTTGACTGATTGTCAAAACGGACAGACCAGACAAACGATATGTTTCCTCTTGTCCCTCCTAACAGAGAGACAGAGAGACAGACTGTACGTTACAGACAACAGACAGACAGCTTGTGCGTGTGCGAGAGAAAAAAAGAGAGGGGACATAAAATGAAAGCCCTACTCTCCCCTCCCTCCCACAAATCTCTGCCAGCCTTTGCACGGACAGCTGCAAGGTCTCTCTATCAGAGCACTGTTCCTCTCAGACATACCCACTGGATACAGACTGACCTTCTCACAGAGCTCGATCAAAAGAAAAAGTCGGGTGTCCTGCAGTCATTCATTTCTTTATGAGGGGATAGAAAACGACGGACGGATAAAGGAAGGTTCGCGAAGGGTAAATGAGGAAACACCCACACCACACAAAGACAAAAGAAACGGACGCCTGAGAGGGCCACAAGCTCAAAGAGTCCACTATCTGTCTACTCTACTGCATGCATGCAAGAAACTCGATCGAGCACACTCCCTGCAGAAGAGTCTACACAGAAAATTAAAGGGGGGCCAAAAGAAAGGGCAGCTAGACCAAGAATTTCCGACAGCAACTGAGTGCAAAAACGCAAAAGAGGGGCGAGACTACAACGGAAACGCTTGAAATGGACAAGAGGGAGTCAGCAAAGCATGCCCACTAGAACAAACAGAGGACGGAGGGAGGGATCCATCTGTCTCTCCACCAACCAACCCACGTACGTACCTCCAGAAAGAAAGCATGGAGTCCCAAAAGGTTCTCATGAGACAATCCCATCTGAACGGCAACTTCCGTCTCGATCTGCCGAGCTAACTCTGGAAACCCCACAGCATCTGTTTGGATCTGCACCCCCGGACGAACACAGAGAGGTATATTTATTTTAAAAACCCGTCTATTCACGTTGAAATGCAACAAGGCAGGTGGACTTCCCCTCCAACGAAGCAAAGACGCTTCAAGCAACTTTTTGATAGGACTCAAAGTGAGTGACGTTGTCTCGTTGAGATGCCGTCTACGTCCCAAGACTCCAGACAAGCGTAGGAAGGGGAAAAAGGGAAAAGAACAAAGAACAGATAGTCGGCCTGTCTGTCTGTCCATATACCTGCCGGCTGGCCAAGTAAGCTCAAGTGTCAGCTCACCGTTTTCATTGCGAACTCGTGGTCTGTCCCCTTGAGACGGACCCGAAGGACCACGCCAAAGGAGCCCTTCCCAATGAAGCTCTCTTCCTGAAGAAAACAGAGAGATGGGGATAGAGAGGGAAACAGAAAGTGTCAAGAGACTACTCGCACGGTCGCAGGGCAACAGCTTGACAGGACCAGTCACAGCAGCTTTCGTCCGTTTCCTGTCTTGTCTCTTCTCTTCTCTTCGGTGCTGGGTAGAGGGAGGAGTCGTCTCGATTGACTCTCGGGATATGCGTGCGAGTAATCTTCTGTGCTTGCCGACTCAACCGCATCGACTGTCTGAAAAAGCAAAGGCAAGCAAGACAGTCTCGGGTAGTGCAGCATCCAGACAAGCAAAGCAGGCAGGAAACCACAGCCCCCCAACACTTACCTTCGTATCTGCCAAGACAAAATCCGAAAGGAGGATGCCTCCTCTTCCCGAAGGGTCTGATGAGGCTTCTCTCTCTTCTTCCAATTTTCTGTGATCGCGCCGTCCGGATGAAGGCACACCAGCCTGAGGCCCTTTTTCTCTTTCCTTCTCTACCTGTCCTGCTGCATCTTCTCTGCTTCCGAGGAGACAGGGCGGGAGACGGGAGGGCAGACTGGGCGCTTGGGGGGAATCTGCTTGCTGTGCTTTCCTCTCCCTCCCTTTCTTGCCCCTTGTCTCTTTCTTCTCATGGGCCTCCGATGGTCCTGCCACTACAAACGCCGAAGGCTGGATAGGGCCCAGCCCCGCTGTCTGCTTCCGGGCAGGTGAGGGGCCCGTGATGGCTCCTCTTCCTCTGCTCTGCTCCTCCTCATTGGCCCACAAAAGCAACGCTTGGGTTGGATCTCCACCCGTGTGATTCATTTTTTCCATGCACCAGCTGGGCGCTTCACGTAGAGCCCCGCTTTATTCGCGTGCTTTATTCACTTCTTGGTAATGCAATGACTATCTTCCTTTCTTGTCAGACCAGAATGGCACGGGTCAAGATCAAGAGATATGGCCGGCGGGAAAAGAGACTGCAGGGAGTTCGTCTCCAGTTGATCGATTGGGCCCGGTTGCCTGAAAGGTCTCAAGACGGGATGAGAGACCCTAGCTTGCGCACCCCCACTCTACTGTAACCTTTAAAAGAAGGAGACTGCAAGGTGAGGAGAAGCTTGAAGCGAAAGGAATAAATTTCCCAGATGGAGTAGAGTGCTGTCGAAATTTGTCGAATGACTCTAGCTCAGGCATTGGATCCGCGCGGGGGGGGCTGGCTGCGGGGGGGGGGGGGGGGGGGGGGGGGGGCAGGCTTTCTAGAACGGCCATTTTTGTGGCAAAGTTGGGAGCAGGGAGGGTGAAAGGTGGGGAGGGAGACAAAGCAGTCCAAGTAAGGTTGATAGACCGCTACTACAAGCTCTTGTTCTGCACTCTGCAGCGTTTTGTTGCAGGAAACCTTCTGCATGTCCTCCATCTACAGCAGGAGGGGCACGAGGGGCCCCTTCCAGCCCAAGGGCCTGCTCAGGAGGGAAGTAACCACGTTCTCCAGGTCTTTTGACCGGGAGGGCGCAAACTGAAGGAATTTCTTTGGCAATGCGAGAAGACAGAAAAGAGGTGGGTAAAAGCGCAAATAAAGAAAGAGTTTTGATGGAGTGTTTAAAGCAGGAGTTCTTTGAAGGGATGGAAGACGTGCGGGATACACTTCTACACAATTAAGGTCTTTCTGATTAAAATGGCAGCCTTTTTTCAATGAAAAAACTGAACTGTCTCGAAGGTTCTGCCTTACATCCCCTCTGTCTCTTTTCTCTCTCTTTTGCTAGGGTATGACACTCTGTAGATACTTTACGATACACAGAGAGTTCTAGCAGCAAGAACTGCATTTGATACATTTATTTTCACCCGTTCACATCTTTTTTTGAAGAAAAAACATCTTGATATACAAGAAAAACACGTTTTCAGGATGGTTCAAAAGAAAGGGGGGGGGTTCTGCATGGTTACAGGTCGGGTGCCAATGTTGGTTCCAGTTCTCCATACGATGGTGGTTTTTGAACCGATAAACTCATAATGAGAACTTATGGAACTCATCTGAACCATCAAGAACCAAAGCAATTCTTAGTTCCATAAAGTCTTTCATACAAAAAAACTTAAAACAAAGTGAAATAAATATAATGGAAGGTCTTATCATTTGGTTCAGGGGGGGGGTGTTTGGGTTCCTGAACCGCCTACCCCCCCGACACTCTAAGCTGTTCTTGAAAACATTTTTGAAGATTGGATTTTTCAGTGGCATTTAATTTCAAGTTAGGATTTTTGAGCGGCGGCATCGTTTCGTACTATTTCGTGCCACTAAAATTTATTCCACTGTATGCGTATGCGCCCCACTGTTGCGCTGCCTTTACGCAGTACCGCGCGGCCCCGGAAATCACGGCCCCGGCATGCCTTTCTACATGCAGGCGCGATGTTTTTCTGAGGACCCATCAAGCCCGATGAAAACACCTTTGATCTTCCCGAAGACGTCTTCAATTTGTGCAAAAAGTACGGTCTTGCTACCTCTGTTCTCTATCTTGTCTTGTGTCTTCTTGTATCAGAGTTTGTTTCGCACATGCGCTTCGTTGCAATCATCCCCACCAATCTTTCATACACACACACAGATGTTGAAAGGTGGGTTAGGGCAGTGAAGAGAAAGCTGCGTTGCCTTGGGTTTCATCATTTGGTGATGGAAAGGGCAGACGGAGCAGGTGCTCAGAGAAAGAGGGTCCTGTCCCTTCATGTTTCGAGGCCTGACTTCACACCAGTATTGGATGAACTCGTTGTGCGGCATAGTTTTTCAAGACATATGCTGTGCTTGCGGCGTATAGTTTTTCAAGACATAGGCTCTCCTTGTGGCATAGCTTTTCAAGACATAGGCTCTGCTTGCGGCACAGCTTTTCAAGACATAGGCCACGCCTGCGGCGCGGCCTTTCAAGAGTGGATTTTTGAGTGGCACAAAATTTTAAGTAGCCTTGAGTGTCAGGGGGGTAGAACCGCCAGAACCGGCAAATCAGAACTTTTGTTGGCGCTAACATGTTTTTGAGTGTTTTTAGGTCAAAATCGTTCAAAAACTGGTAGACTTTTCATCTTTATTTGGTTTTTTTGGTCCAATAAATACAAAAAATATGTTTTGACATGTTGATGTGTTGTATGCGGGATAAAAAGGGGGTATTGCTGAGTGAAACTGACTGACGAGGCTCAAGAGTGTCATACCCTAGCTCTTTTGATTGTCCAACCAGTTGTGAAGCCGCGATTGATCAGCTGTATTAGGGTGATCGAAGTGACACTTATTTTTGTCGCTGGTAGTCTTAGGACGGAACAAATCGACAAACTAGGTTAGCTCCACCTCTTATATATAGGGACGCGGCATGCATAAAAAAACCCTTAATCATCATTTTTAGCACCGTGGCTGTACTGCGGTTCCTTCCAGGCCCCTCCACAGCGGGCGCCCCCTCAAGACTTACAGTTAATCTAAAAAAGACAAAGATTCTCCGTCTGTCTGCCTCTGTATTTAGGGAAAGCTCCGGTTTGGTGGTGTATGAAGGGAAGGAGGTCGAATGGGCAATGGAATACAAGTACCTGGGGTGTCTATTCTTTGAGGGGAGATGCCTCTAGGGGATGCCTCAGTGAGACAGTTGAATCGCATATTGCTTCAGCCTCCTGCACCCTGGGGGCTGTGTTTGGTCTGATTGCCAGGATGGGTCCCCTCAGTGTAGATACATAGATGACTGTTTTTAAAGCGTGTTGGTCTTAGGTGTTGGTCCGCTATCGTATTGTACTGCCTCGAATGCTTCCCTCTTCGTGATGCCGATCTTCTTGCAATCGATACTTTGCAGCTCCGTTTTGCATGCTGGTCTGGCCGTCTGTCTGCTCACACTCTTCGTTTGCCCTCCCTGTGTATTTTTAGCCTGCTTCCTGCAAAAGCTTTGCTTTGCTCTAGAGTGGCCGACTGGTGGTGCTCGCTCTCACAAACCATGCACACCGTTCCCGCTGCAATGCTGTATGCCTGGAAGGAAAACAGTTGTCCAGAGTTTTCGAGAGCCTCCTTGCGGCTGCTTCATTGGGCTGGTCTGGATTTTATTTGTTCGTTGCCCTCCCCCCCCCCCCCGGGGG
>JAHBMJ010000022.1:27500-59424 GCA_018398765.1 Chromera velia | reverse complement strand
TGGAGGCTCACCGAGGGGGGAGAGAGGGGGCTGTGGCTGCAGCTGTTGGATCTGAACGACGCAGTTTGTCGACTTGCTCTCGAGGAGAGCTGGGGGGGAGAGAACAGGAAGAAGGGGGGGGGGTAAGAGAAAAAACGAATTCAACTGATGATTGCAGTGAACAAGGTCGAGGCAGAGAAAGGGAGAGGGGAAGAGGGAGAGGAGGAAGGGCACCGGCAGGAGGCGGAGGGGAGATTTTTGCGGAAAGACGAAAAGGTTTGTCTGTCACTCTTTGTGCAAAGCTTTCTGTTCTGTGTGATGGATGTGTTTTGTGTCTTTGGGGGTTGGGAGGATCGAGGGGGTGGAATTAATGTCTGTCTTGCTTGAAGTCCTATGGTTTTCCTCTCTGCGGAAAGCTTCATTCTTCGTCGTCTGTTCTTTTTTGTTTCCTCTGGAATTCTTTTCTGACTGTCCTTCCTTCTTCTTTCTGGACTCTCTTGCTGTCTGTTTGCTTCTCTCTTTGCGTGTGTGTTTGCATGCAGTCTGGTGGGAAGATGAGCATTTTGTCTTCGTTCCCTTTCCTCGATGGGTAAGTCTGCCTTTTTCTTCTGTGCCTTCGGGCTTTCTCTCTCTCTCTCTCTCTCTCTCTCTCTTCATCTCTTGCAATTTTGATCTCTTCTTTTGAAAGGCAGGAACACAAAGACTGCTCCACTGCTTTTCTCACTCAGCGCACCCGAACGTACTGCCCTCTCGCATGAACTGGGCGGATAAGTGATGGACCCATGACAATATCTTTACATTCAAAACTGCTTTTTCATGGATGTCTTCGTTCGTGTGCAGAGCAAGCCCAACAGCAAGCCGCCCTCGTTTGTCGAGAGGGGAGAGGCCAGAGACGCAAACCCGAACCCGAGACCTCTCTCTCTCCAGGCTCTTGGTCCGCTGCCGACGTTGCTAGGAGCCCCGGCAGACGCCTGTGAAACCACAGCGGAGGGCGGCCCTTTCCTGGGCCCTGGGGGACGGCGTCGTCGTGCCCTGAGCACGCCCTCTTTGCGAGACCTCCCAGACCTGCTGACTGATTTCGAAGCCGAGGAGGAAGAGGGAGAGGGAGACGTCTGGCGAGGAGGCTGTGCGTCGGGGCATTCAATAGGAGAGGGAGGGGAGCACCATGACGGACAGGAAGATCGAGACGTCCTCGCTGTGGCTGGCGTTGCAGGTGAGTGAGCTCTGATTGACAGAATTGCAGACAGGAAGAAACGACGTTTCTGTTCTTCTTGTGCGTGCGTGGTGGTATCTTTGTTGTCAGACAGAACGCGTGGTTTCTCTCCGAGTCATTTCTTTTTCTCTCTTTTCTTATTTCTCCTTTGGAACGGGATTTATTCTGTTCATGTGGCTCTCTCTTTCTGACTGCTCCTCTCCAACCGCAATCTTCATTTTTCTGTCGAGTGTGTGTGCGGGGGGGGCGGGGGGCATGGGGTGGGTCAGACGGGACAAGAGAAGAGAACAGACGATGAAAGAAGACGCAAAGTTTACTTTTTTGTTTCTCTGCCTGTCCGCAGAAGGAGGGGGGATGATGCGGCGGAGATATTCTGTGCCGACGTATGGGGGTGCCTTTTACCTCGAAGACTCGGAGTCGTTCTCTCACTGCGGGCAGATACCTGCTGGGGGGGCAGCGGGAAGGATGGAGCAAGAGAGAGAGGAGGCGGGTGCACACGAGCTGCAGGCAGAGGGGGGGGAGGGAGAATACAGGGAAGAGGAAAAAGGTGATCGTACAATGAGTTTTTTGCAAGAAGGGGGCCAGTATCAAGAGACACACTTTCATCCAGACGCCCCCCCAGCGGACCCCCCTGGCGGGTTTCCCTCTGCCCCCCCCCCCCCCTTCGATCTTTTACAGCACCCTGTTGCTGTCCATCTCCCTGCCGTCTCCCCCCTCTTTCAGGAAATCCCCCAACGGGTCCCTTCAGTACCCTTCACTTCTTCCGCTCTTCTGCCAGCAAAAGTGGAAGGAGAGCCAGACATTGCCGGTCCCAGAAAGCCGGATGTTCGCATAAAGTCTCGAGAAGTTCTCGAGCGCGAGAACGAACTTCTGCGGGCCGAGTTGAGGAGGACCCAAGAAGAGGCAGCACGCCGAGAGGCCCAGATAGAAGCCCATGCTCGTGCTGCCCGAATGGATTTGGAGGAGGAACGTCGGAGATCTGCAGAGCTTCGGGAGGCCTTGAAAGCTTTCTGCTCTGTCTGCTCAGTCGTGGAAAAGAGGGAGAGGGAAAGGGAAAGTAGAAGGACGAAACAAAGCAACTTTGTCAAGGATCCCCTGTCCCTCTCAATTGCTGGCAGCATGCATGAGGGTGCAGTTGGTCTTGGCAGCTCTGCCTTGCCTGCCTCCCAGGCGGAGGGGGTGGGGATGTCCGGATGCGTCCAACCGGGGAGTACAGCCACAGTGCTCTTCCGACAGACGCAAATGCACACAGAGACGCCACATCAGTCGAAGTCATGCAAGACTGGCCCTGTGCCAACAGCCGAATCTCTGCTATTCCCTCTGGGGTCATTGGGGGAGAGACAGGGGGACAAGCAGGAGGATGCAGGGGGGAGGGGTCCTCCGCTTGACATTCCCTGGTGTCCTGACGCTAGACGGTCCTGTGCTCCTGCTACTGACTCTCTCTTTCCTTTCCCAGAGGCCGCAGCTGCCTCTCTTTCTCCCTCTCTTCCCTCAGCCCCCCGTCTTGCTGCTGCTGCTGCTTCTTCTTCTGCCGTCTTTGGTGGTCCGGTTGGAGTGTTTGGAGACTCACAGAGGGGTGTGGGTGGGGGGACAGAGAAAGAGAGAGGGCACGAAGGAAATCGAGCGGAGCCACCTCAGTATCCTGGTAGGTCTCTTTTTGTTTCTGTCTTGCTTGCTCCCCGTTGTTCTGTCTGTGCGTGGAAGAATTTGTGTGTCTTCGAAGATTTGAATCGTCGCTTTCTGCTGCTGCATTGAAGAAGGAAGGACAGCTGTTTGTGTCTTCATCCATCCATCCTTTGGTTTCCTACACAGTTATGCCCGCTCGCTGACTATCTCACAAGTTTCCTTCCTCTGCTGGTCTGTGCACTTCGCCCCTTTGTCCCTCCCTCCCCTTTTCTCTCTCTTTGCAGTGCGACATTCCACGAGGTGTCTGCTGACAGACGACAGGAGCAACGACCCTGCCACAAAACTCCTCCTGCTTTCACAACAGCAGCAAGAGAAGCGCCAACAGCCGCAGCAGAAGAGGAAAGAAAAGCAGTCTCTCAAGGGAGGACATGAGGAACAACAAGGGGCCCCGGCCGCTTCTCATCGGAGACACTCCCCCATGCACAAACAATCACGCACAGCAGCACAGTCGCAGCAGCCGCCTTCCTCTCTGCCGTCTGCTGACTCTACACCAGCTCAGTCTGTTGACACAGCTGCAGACAGAAAGAGAATGTCCGAATGTCCAGTCCCAGTTCAGCATGCCGCCCCTCTGTTCAGTCTACCGACATGGGACTCCCATCCGCCCCTGCCTCTGAACATCCCGGTGGCAGTCCGTCTCCCCCCAGAGGGGGTAGAGGAGGGGGGGGATGGGGGTGAGTTTGATTTTGAGGACTGTGTCAGGGGTGATCATGAAGATTTCTTCGGAGAGTCGGGTGGTGCAGCTGCAACGTCAGAAGGTCCGTTTGCCCGCGGAGGGCTGGTCCCTGTCAGCACTCAGCTTAACATCCCGGCCGCGTCTCTGCTGCCTGAACCTCTTTCCGCCCCCGCCTCCCTGGGTGCAGCCGCTGCCGCTGCCGGCGGATCCCCCCAGACATCCGGGGGGCGTCCGTGCCAATTAAATCGGCGGCAGGCCGGGGGTCTCGCTGCGAGTACCCCGACAGGGGCAGCAAGTGCCCCTCATCCCGGGATGGGCAGCGTTGAGACACTGAAGGAGGAAATGGCGGAGATCTGGGGGGCAGCAGGAGAAAGGGAGAGAGAGAGTCGATGGAAAGGTCCCGTGTCACGAGTGACAGGTCAGAAGCTCCATGGGAGAGTTCCTTTTGCTGGTTCCTCTTTTCCATTGTTCTCGTGGTCTCGAGCAAAGAACCTGGAGGCAGCAGATGGGGGGAGGGAACCTAGGTTGCTCAGGCATAAAAGAAGACGGTACAGCAGGCGAGAGAGGGGGGTGAGACTAATGATGATGTCCACCCCGGCAGATTTTCCTTCGGAGGGCAGACCAATGAGAGAAGGGGGAAGAAGAGGAAGGCCCCCCCGGCCCATGTACGGAGGCAGTTCCCCCCGTACAACTTCTTCCCGAAGTTCGAACGTCTCAAGATTCGATGCACACGGGGGCAGCAGTGTGTGCATGGGGGAATTCGATCTGTCTGGTCTTCCCCCCCCCCATGGACACAAAAACGTTGGTCTTCTGGCATCTTCACGGACGTGGTTCGGTTTCAGTCCGGGGGGCAGGGAGGGGATGTCGGGTCGTGGGGGGGGTGCTCTGTCACTTCCTGCCGTACGCTCCTTCTCCTCCGTCAGCGCTTTGGACTCGGCATGCGGGGGGGCTGGTCCCCCCCTTCGCGTCGATTCAGAGTCCCCTAGTGTGCCGCAGAGGGGGGGGCACGCGGAGGAAAGTGAAAAGGAGAAGATGTTAGAATGTGGGGGTGGTGGTAGAGGGGGGGATGGAAAGGCAAAAGAGCACCTTTGTCCTTTTCCCCTTGTGCCCACAAGCGCCCTCTCTCAGGGGAACTTCCGCCCCCTCTCCCCCCCCTCCAATTTGTTTCCCCCAGTCGTGCCTGGGCCCCCTGTCTCTGCCCGCCCGTGGGCTTCTGTGCCCTCTGTCAGGGGGGCCCTGCTTTCAGGAGAAGGAGAAGAAGGAGAATCCCCTCGGGGGGCCCTTCAAAGGACCCGGTCCCCTGACACACTCCCCGGGGGCTGTGGTTATGCCTCCATGGCCAAGGCCAAGAAGAAAATGCAGCTACAGCCGCCTCACGGGCATGCGGGTGGGGGCCGGGGGGCGTCAATGCTTGCGGGGCACATGCGTGGGTCGCTGCCTCCCGCCCCGCGTCCGTTGCGCACACCCGCAGCTTCCATGAGCTTTCCGGGACACGGGGACAACAACCCGACGACCACGTCCTCCTCTTCCTCCCCTGCCAGCCCCACCCCCTCTCCTGATACTGCAGGTGCTGCAGATACCCTGGCAGCAACCCAGTGGGTGGAGGACTTCTTCCACGGGTGCAGTCTGAAGCGTGCGTCAGATGCGGAACGGGGGGGAGGGGTGCAGGATGAGATGCAGCACCCGAGGTTGGAGTTGATCCGCGTGGGCAGAGACGGGAAGAGAGGCACTGCCTTGCGGGCATGTAGCAGCAACTCCCCGGGAGGAGGGTCAGCCAACCTTGTTGGGCTGACGCACGCACAGATGGGGGGGGACGAGAAACAGAAGAGTCATGACAGCCTCAGCAGGGTGCCTCCAGAAAGTCCCCCCACAGGCAACGAGGATGACTCTGATTGGCACATTGTGCAAGGGGCAGGGGGGGCACTTGGGAGTAGAGGAGAATGTACGGAAGACAGAGGCGAGAGCGAGAGTCTGGAGCAGAAGGAGGCAAATCAGAATGAGGCACCAAAGGCACTTGTGGGGGAGATGGAAGGGGAAATGAATGATGAGGAGGGTGAGGGAGATGAGGACATAGATGCAGACCCTGAGCCTGCCCCACCCGTCTCTGCTTCCCTTCTGCGTCCTCATTCAGGCGGGAAGTTTGAAGATGGAGGGGGAGACGGCAGAGAACAGGGAGCGGGAGAGAGCAGCGTCATCCAAACTCCGGCTTCTACCCCCCTCCAGAAAGACAAGCCTACACCCAGGGAAGAGGCCTATCCGTCTCCGTCTCCTGCGTCCGAGTCCGTCTCTTCGACTCCTTTGGTGTCGGCTGCTGCTGCAAGGGGCCCCGGCATGGACCCTGACAATGTCAACGCAGAGGGCCCCATGCAGGTCCCTGAAGCTCCAAGATCAGCTGCCACAGCTGCCGCGGTGGGGGCAGCGTTCCCGGCACCTTTCTATTCCCATTTCGGTATGCATCCTCATCATCCCGCAGCTGCAGCCGCCTTTGCACACCCTGCACACGCACCCCTTTTCGCTCATGCCGCTGCAGCAGAGTCTCATTCTCACGCTGCAGCTGCCTATGCAGCGGCTAGTGGTTTCCCCTTCTTCCCCCCCTCCTTCGGCCTTGTGTCACAGGCTGCCGCTGCTTTCGGGGCCCCCGTCTCCTCTTCCTCTTTCCACTTTCCCCACGCACACGCCACGGGGGGACAGCTCTTGAGTGGAGGGGCCTCTACAGCATCCCCCGAAACCAACAACCCGTCCTGCATGTCTCTGCTCCCCCACCTCTATTGTGTGCCCCTGACCATGAATAACGGCCTTCCAGCCCCCTGCGGGACTGACAGCTACTCCCAAAAGCACACGACGCCTGCCAGTGCAGCCACCCCCGTACCATCCCGACAGACCATCCCAGGTCACTCACTCACGCAAACGCAGACACAGACACTAACACAGGCAGCCCCCCCCTCACAACAAGGCTCCGTCTCCCTCAGCCACAGTCACTCTCAGCAACAACCTCAAGCAGCAGGCTGGGGGCCCCTCCCTCCCTCCACCGCAACTGCAGCGTCCCTCTCTCTCTCCTTCGGCAGCACCCACAGCCACGCAGGGGGGCCGTCCGGCTCCGTCTCCTCGGCTTTGCAGACACACCCACCTCCCCCCGTCTCCCACACTCATGCCGGCCTATCTGCCCACATGCGGTCAAGGTCCCACTCTCTGAGGACTTCAGAGCTCTTCTTCGACCTCGACCGCCACCACATGGCCTCGGCTTCTTCTGCCTCTGCAGCCATGGGAACCCAGCAGCCGCAGCAGTTCCAGTCCCAGCCCCCCGCCCCTCTCTCGCAGACCCACAGCTCCTTCCACATCCAGACCGCTTACCCTCCCCCATCGTCCCTCTACCCGTTCCACCAACCCACTGCGGCTTCTCACTTCTCCCACACACCGCAGAACTCACATTCACACGTTACTGCACCCAGCACGAGCACAGCCGCCACAAGCGCAAACGCCGCGGGAGCAGGGGGTAGTCCCTCCACAGTGCCCGCCCCCTCCTCCCACCATCATCAAGTACAGCAGCAACAACTCATGCAAGGAGGAGACAGGGTCCCCGTTGACAAACACGATGCGTCGTATTACGCAAAGCCCGGGGTTCCCTCAGGCTTGGGTTTCGTCTCCTCTGCGACGGTCACTTCCGCCTCTCCTCCGAGTTCCTCCCCTGTCACAAGTGCAGCGGCCGCACGGACAACAACGGCTTCATCCTCCCAGCAACGCTTCAACCATCCGCACCTCCCACAGCAGCAGCAGCAACAGCAACCACCCAGGACACCCGGAGGACTTGCGCATCATCACCAATCCCAACAGCAGCAGCAGCAGTACGTGCAAAAAGCTGCAGCTACAGGACCTCACGGACAGCAGCAGGGGAGCAGCGCCGTGCAGGCAGCAGCAGGAGCGAGAGGTTCAGCCCCCTCCCACCTTCCCGCTCGCGCAACCCTTCCCTTCCCCGGACACGCACATCATCATCTCACGAATGCAACATCAACTTGCGGAGGAGCTGTGAGGGCACAGACGCGGGGGGGAAGTGCGGGGGCCCCGTCGGGAGTCCTCAAGGAGCCCCGGCAGCAGCAGCCGTCTGGGGACACCGCCGTGTCTGCTGGGTTGGGGCCCCCGGGCCCAGGCACAGACTCTCCTTTTGTCTCCAGTGCTGCTGGAGCACCAGGAGGACTCGGGGTGCATGAGCAAACTCAAAACGGGCTCTCGCTGCTGCCCCCACCCCCCACTCTATGTCTCCCCAGCGAAGCAGACAGACACCGCAGCAAGGCAGAGACAGGCGACGCAGAAGGCGTTGCAGTCAAATCAGGGACACAGCAGGGGGAGAACGATTTGAATTCACAACACGATTGGGATAATGGAGGAGAAGGGGGGAACGCAAACTCCATCCAGAACCTCCCGAGGGCCTCTGGAAGTTTCTCCACTGTCGTCGAGGGTCTCGGCAGGGATCGGAGTGATGCAGGGGGTGTGGGTCCTTTGAAAGATGCCGAGCTGCCATCAGCGCATCGTGGGGTCTCACGGGGGGGGCCTTCGGGTGTCCCCCCGAACAGCAGAGTCTCGGTGACACATCAGGCAGTTCCTCCCTCTTCTACTCTTTCCCTCTCCTCTCCCCCCGCATCTGTCGTCTCCCTTCGGAACTCCAAACTCTCCTCAACGCCTTCCAACGTCGTAAGTGCTCTTACAGCTCCTCCATCAAGGCCCCAACCTGTGCCAGCAGTCCCCCCGGCCCCCCTGACACCATCACCCAATCCCTCCCCCTCTCCCTCACCCGGCTCCTCAGCAGGGTTCTCGACTGCTGCAGCAGCAGCAGCAGGGACCGATACAGTCAGCAATTCCAGACCCCCTCCTCTGCCTCCTCTCCATCTCTCCTCAACAACAACCGGAGCCCAAACAAACCCCCAACAAGCAGGGACGTACACTCAGACCTATGCTCCTTCTGTTCCTGCTGCTGCTTCTGCTGCTGCTGGGGGACTGTCTTTCTCTGCCTCAGGTTCGCAGAGCTTTGTGCCAAGTGCCCACATGACCGGAGGGGGTGCAGTGCCTTTGTACACAGGATTTAGCTCAGCAGGAACCTATGCAAGCTATCAGCCAACAAGTGCACTCTTCCAGCAGCAGCAGCAGAGCCAAGGGGGCCAAAATCGGCCGGTCTCTCCTCCAAGTGCACAGTCCCCTTCCGTGCCTGCTGCTGCTGTCATGGCCCCACCCTCCCCTGCCCACCCCCCGGGGTCATCAGGGTCCGCCACCGCCCCCTCCTCTTACAGCATGCCCCTCCCCGTCGCTCTCCAGCTCCCTCTGCCCATGCCGCTCTGGCCCCAGTTCTACTCTTCTTCTTCTTCGTCCTCTAATGTCATCACGTCTTCGTGTTCGTCTCATGACCCCGTCAACAACATGATGTAGCCGTTATCCGCCGTCTCGCAGTCTACTGGAGGCCCGTCCTCCGTTTTGCACACACACAGCCTGCTGTCGCACTCACAGCAGCAGCAGCAGGCTGGAAGTGCGTACATGCAGCAGCAGCAAACGCAACAGCAGGCAGTGATGCCATCATGCAGTTCCTCTCACACCCACACGCAGTCGCCCTAATACCGGCCCCCTGAATTCATTCCAGATCGTACCTTAAAGTATTAATTCCCTCCGATCCTGTACAGTAGCTAGCTAGCCTCGGGTACTCACTCACTCCGTTAGTCGGGAAGCCTTTCGATTTTCATTTGAGAAGGACGCCGGCTACACGCTTTGTTCCCTTCTCTGATCGAGATGTAAAGCCACTATCTTAGCTATTTAATTAAGCGGAAGAAGGCGGTCTGTTTAACTAGCTGTCTAATCAATACTAGTAAGTTGTATTACACACTGCTGTAAAGCCTAGGATAGCCACAACCTAGGCCACAACATGTATGCACTAGCCATAACAATTCTAGTAACCATTATCGATTAAAAAACCGTGATTTTGAAGCGCATAAAATCATATTTATCCATGTTTTTAACACTGCATGTTTGAATTGATAAACACTTAATTCAATAGTAATTACTAATAATTACAATGTAAAAACACATGTGCACAGAGGATAAGATAGGATAGAACACGATTACTACTAATTTGCTAGTTAGATTGCTAGTAGGATTGATTGATTGATTGATTGATTGATATGTTCCGCCCTAGGGCCTTCCCGCTATATCTATCTGTCGCCAGAGCTAGCAGGGCGGGGCGTTCCCCAGCCTAAGCTGAGGTATCAGACCCCGCCCTCGGGGCCCGCCAGAGTCTGTTGCCCTGGCCGCTGCTGCATGATTGTTCGTTGTTCGATTCTACGTAGGATTGATATTTTAGGCTTTTAGGTAGTATTTTAGGTCATAATTTGGGTGTTCCTGTTATAGTGCACTACCTATATAAAAAAAACGCGTGGACTCAGGCCTTAGCCGATTTGTCTGTAATTTTATAAACTGATCCCGAAGTTATGGCCCGGGGGGTCAGGGACCCCAAAATGACCTTAAACAGCCATTTTCAAAATTGTTTTTAATGAATTCCTAACCATATATCAACCCTTAAAAACACTTCAATAAGCCTCTAATGTGCTAGGGTTTGAGCCTACGTGAACATATACATAAACTATATAACATATTCTGCACAGCTAGTACCCTGCAGGTAACTAGGATTTTACGGGATTTTAGCCCAGGATTTTAGCGGATTTTATGGGATTTTGGCCAGGATTTTAGTGGATTTAGGCGGATTTTGCCCAAGATTCTGCCGGACTATTTCTCCAGGATTTTAGAATCCAAAATCCTGGCTCTAGAGATTATAAAGACTAAAATCCTGGATCCTAGGATTTTAGAAATGAATGCCAGGATTTTATGGGATTTTACGGGATTTTATGGGATTATATCTTTCCCGTAAAATCCCGTATAATCCCGTAAAATCCCATAAAATCCTAGGAAGAGGCTAGGATTTTAGCTTTTTTCCAGGATTTTAGATTCTAAAATCCTAGGTGTATAGGGATTATATTTTTAACATTAAGAGTCCGGCAGAATCCTGGGCAAAATCCATCAAAATCCGCTAAAATCCTGGCCAAAATCCCGTAAAATCCGCTAAAATCCTGGGCTAAAATACCGTAAAATCCTGGCTACCTGCAGGGTAATACACAAAAACATATACAGATTGTATGTTTGCATGTATGTAGGCTTTACGACCCTAGTTTTGAGACTTTTGACCTCGATCTGTGTTTTTTATACCTGCATGGTTTCTAGCATGGTTTTCATTTCCAAATCTAGTTCATTTACGGGGATTGCTCGACTCTACAGGTTCGACTCTAGCATAGTAGCGTACGTCAACCTAGGCATCAACGTAAGTCAACTGTCAACGATACTACTATATAGTGATATTAGAGGTGAGTGATCATTTACTAATTTATAGCAGTTATTCAAGTAAAGTCATAGTAGTTGCATGCAAATCTGGATGCATATATCAACAAAAATTTCCCCCATTTTTTTTTATGATAAAATTTCATCTTTCTTAAAATAAAAATGAAAACTATTCGCTAGACAGCCTAGACTATTCAAACATGTAATAATTACTATATAGTAGTACGCTAAAGATTGGGGTGGGCAACCAGTAAACGTCATGCAATTAGTGCGACTCCGGAGCAATGATCATGGTTGAACTGAAATTTTGGTTGAAACTAACATCTTGGATGGCCGATCCAAGGCCTGATTCACAAAACCTAGGACAAAACCCAACATTCGGTTGACAGGTTAGCCACCGGCCATGCAGGCTATGATGCAGCTCACCTATCAACACAGCCACTCAAAAGAAATTGAGAACAAAACGGATTGAGAAGAATAAGGGAGCTCTTGCAGCACAGGGAAACCACCATCTCCTGCCTCCTTTTACTCGCTGCCTTAGCCTGCCTACCATGCACACCGAGACAGTAGTCAATTTTGATTCCAATCTGACAGCAGAACACCCGACCCTTGTCCCTGTACCTACCCAGAGTGCCGCCACAAATTGAACAGACACTCCCACTCCAACAACACCCTGCATGTCCCCACCTCAATAAGGACAGTGCTGATAGTAAACAGGCAGCATCACAACGTCACGCACAGAGGGGGCCCCCGTGATCATCATCAAAAACCGATCGAACCCCATACCCCACCCTCCATGGGGCGCCGCCCCCGTCTTCCTCAAGTCGAGATACCACTGGATCGGGCGGGGGTCCATCTCTCTGTCCTGCACGGCCTTTTCGAGGTAGCTGTGACGCCACTCACGCATTGACCCTCCGAACAGTTCCCCTGCGAAGGGGGCGAGGAGGTCAAAGGCCTCGCATGTGCCGTCGCTGCACTGCTTCATGTAGAAACTCTTGATTGCAAACGGCCAGTGCGTGACTGCGACAAAGGCCCCGAAATGGGCCTTCTTCTCGAGTCGCTGCTTCCTCTCCTCCTCATCCAGCTGCATGTAACCAAAATAGGTCACTAGCAGCTTCTCGTGCTCAGAGGCGAGATCGTCGGCCTCAGTCGGCCATTCCTTCACCTTCACTCTTTTCAACTTGCCTGTTGCCTCCTCAGGCAATTCGACCTTCTCCTTCACCAACCTCTGAATCAACTGCACAGCCTCTGCGTGCTTGATTCGAACGAAGGGTCTGTCGCAGAGTTCCAGAAAGAACTTACGAAGACCCTTCGTGGTGTCGGAGGGACCCCAGCGCCCCTCAAGGAAGTCGAACTGCTTCGCGCAACGCTCAAAGACCATTTTGATCACGGCCTTCAGCATCTTCTCGGTGAAGTCCAACAACCACTTGAAGTCGATGTACTTGGCCTCAATCTCAAGGTGTCGAAACTCACACAAGTGCTTGCTGGTGTCTGACTTCTCAGCTCGGAATGACTTCTGAAAGACATAAGTCCTTCTAAGTCCGTCGATGCTCTTTTCGAGAGGCATCTGAGAGCTGACGGTCAAACCGACAGGCATAGGCTTGCCGTCTGGTCCGGTGCCGAACATCTGGGGATCGACTTTGAACATCTCCCCTGCGCCCTCACAGCAGGACGAGGTTAGGATGTCCCCCGGGGTGTGGACGAAGCCCTCTTCTCTGAGGTACTCCTGGAAGGCGAAGGAGGCCTCGGAGTCGATTTGCAAGATATACTGCACAGGCTCTGCCAACATGCGGTCGAAGGGAAGCTGCCTGAGGGAGGCGAGCTGTTTGAGGTTGGACTTGGTGATGGGGTACTTGGCAGGATCCTCGACTCCTCCCACCACACTCAACTGGTGGATCTGGAGCTCAAACAGCTGAGTGGTGCCTTCGGGGGACTTCACAAAAATTCCCTCGATGACAACTGAACAGCCCTGTGAAAGGAATTTGGTTTCCTTCATCTGATCGAGAGTCAAGGGAGAGAAATCAGATTCGTCCTCTCCCTTCTCGAAGACACACTTGTGCTCTGAGCCGAGATAGGCGTCAGGCGAGCCAATGCTCTTGATGTCTTGGGAGAAACCGTCACGAAGATCAATGAACACAATCTTCCCTCCATCACCCACTCGGGTGCTTTTCACAGAAGCAAACAGTTTCACGGGAGCAGAAAAGAATCTTTCCTTCTCCTGATCGTGGAGCTTGTACAGCTCCTCAATGGAGAGCCAGGGACCGATAGGCGTCGGGACGCTCGGGGTGGTTCCCGCTTCCTGTTCTGCCATCTCACTTGCGACAGGGAATGGACTCGAATTGGAACAGACGGCAGAGACGAGCGGGCGGGCCTTGCACGTCTAGAAGAAAACCTTTTGTCTTGAATCACAACGAAGCGGTCGTCGAGACTCACAGTGACTGCGGATTATATGTTTACGGCTGGCCTTTGTGGAAGCCGAACTGAGCAGCCAGTCTGTGGGTCTCAAAGTCCCCTTGTCCGAGCTTCCGTCTACGGTTAATAATTGAGGAGACGCTCCGATTGTGGACAACTGGAAGCGCGGTCTGCATGGCCCCGGAAAGCCCGCGCGGCGTGCCAAATAGATCTATAACGCATGCAAGCGTGCGAACGACCCCGGAAAGCTATATTTAATATCATGGCCCGTTTTTTTCAAAGCACGTTTTTTAACCACCCCACTTAATGATATCATGGCCCGTTTTTTTCAAAGCATTTTTTTTAACAACCCCATATGATGATATACCCCCTTGTCACTATCGACTCCTTGAATTGAGACTGCAGAAGTTTGGAATAGTCTTGAACTTTGTTGCAGAAGTTCGGAGTGTGCTTTGAGATAAAGGGTGCAGAACTTCGGAGGGATGCAGGACAGAAGTTAGTATAGAGAGAAACTAGGAGAGAAAACAAGTGGTTGACGAAGGAGGTTTAGACAGCCTAGCTCACAAAAGAAGAAACTAAGAGAGAGTTGAAAGTATAAAAGCTGAGGATGACACAGGCGGATAGAGGGATCTTCGGCCGTTACCAAAGTGAAAAGTGCAGTTACGTTTGACATGTACGTCGCTGCGTCAAAACAGCACGTGGAAGCCTCGCGCGGGAGAAAGACTGACTGTTAAATTTCATGTAAAACAATATGTGGTTACACTATGGTGTTGAACACTGGTAAAGATTGACGTAGCGCAGAACTTCGGAATAGACTTGAACTTTATAGGTGAAAAGCGCAGAACTTAGGCTGAACTTGAATTTCCTAAGAAGTTTCAGTCGATAGTGACAAGGGGGTATGATAATATCACGGCCCGTTTTTTTCAAAACTTGTTTTTTAATAACCCCACTTGATAATATCATGGCCCATTTTTTTAAAAGCACGTCTTTTAACAACCATACAAGATAATATCATGGCCCGTTTTTTCCAAAACATTTTTTTTAACAACCCCACATAATAATATCATGGCCCATTTTTTTCAAACCATGTTTTTTAATAACCCCACTTGATAATATCATGATATATCATGACACGTTTTTTTTAAAACATTTTTTTTAACAACCATACATGATAATATCATGACTTTTTTTTCTCAAAACTTTTTTTTTTTAGCAACCCCACATGATGATATCATGGCCCTTTTTTTTCAAAGCTTGTTTTTACTTGTTTTTTAGCAACCCTACATGATGATATCATGGAACGGAAAGCAAAGAGAGAGGTCTGACGTCCGCAATTCTTTAGGTTTGTGATCTGCATGCGAGTAGCGTCATACAGCATGCAAGGTTTGTCAGAGCATAACGTCAGCGCGCAAAATTATTACACATTAATGAAAATATATTAGTACTCATTCTTATATTTAAATTAAGTTATAATAAGTTGTAAAACGATGCATGATTATTCAATTTTTGATCCATTAATTAATTAGCGATAATCAGCGACTAAGAATTATTATATAGGTACTGAACATTGAATGAGACAGCAGGTCTCCCAAATGCATGGGCTCACCTGGTCAACCGACGTACATTCCTCTATCAGACTCTATCCACCCTTTTCCTGTATCAGAATAATCGCAGAACCAGGGGAGAATTCTCTCTTTTTTCTTTTTACTTTTTCTTCACTCCCTTCCAGGGTCGATCCCTCGCGAGCATAAGAAAACTTGTGACGTACATTGCCGTCCTCAAATTGTTAGTCTTCTTCGACATGCTTGTTCTGACACTGGATGCATTCAAAAGTTTCCCCCCTATGCCGCAAAATTTCCGGGTCTTTGTGATCCATCCGAGCTCATCCTGCTACCGCCGAAACGTGTCCTCTGTTTGATTGTTTGTTTGTTCGATAGCATGCATTGTCATGAAGTGTGGTGAGAAGTGTTACCTGGTGGGAGGGAGGGAGAGACAAATGTTGATGACAGACTCGGAGAGAAAGGAAGAAGAGAGTCATCGATGGGGTGGAAGGAGAGCGTGCATACAAGGTTGATCGATTGTGTCCGTCAGTTAATTGGTTTCCCTTCATGTGTAATCAGTCACTCCCTGCATGTGTGACGCCAAGCTGTATGATCCCTCTTTCTCTTTCGAAGAATGCACACAATGTGCGTGCGCGTGCGTGCACATCAATTAAGCGGCCTGATTTTTCCACATGAGGCCGACACAAGTGGAGGAAGTTAGTGCGCCGCCCGGTTCAAAAAGTTGCCTTTCCCTTGCGTCTCTTTTCTGTCCACTTTCCATAAGTGTATACACTGTTCAAGCGCAAAAGAGAAAACCAGAGCGAACGAGTCGAATGAGGGAAGGCATACTCACCATGCACCTAAACAACATTTGAAAGTCTCATCACCTTATTTTCCTTTCCCTTCCTCTGCTTTCCCCTTCGGCAACTTCGATGTATGACAACAGAACCAATGAATGAATGAATGAATGAATGAATCGCATTTCTTTTTCCCGTTTCCCCTTTTCCCTTTCCGTTGCCACCCAATCAAGACAGTCTTGTTGCGTCCTCTTGCGTCTTTCTCTCCTTTCCCCTTTCCCTTTCCTTTCCTCTCCAGCTTTGAACAGAATCAGAACACCGCAGCAGGCGCAGGCACCACCCAGTCGGCGGTGGGAGTGCCGTCAAGGGACTTCACGACGTCCATCCCTGGAGAGATGTGCCTGCAGTGACTCCATCAGGCAATCGATCATGCACGTGAGGGCACGCGTCCATTTATCGGAAATTAAGTCATAGACCTTTTTGTGTGACTTGTGGGAGGCTAACGAAGGAGTCAATCAGTCTCCTTCACATTAAGCAGTTTCTCCCCCGAGAAGTCACGAAACCACAATCGCTCCGCAAATCATGAACATTTCAAATCAACCAAGCATCCATCGAGCCATAAAAATGACATCGAGAAAGAGGGTACGGAAGCGAAACCAGCAAGAGAGAAGGGAGGAAGGAAGAAGCAAAGGAAGAGGGACAGAAGTCAGGAACAAAGGAAAAAAGAAAGATGAGACGACGGTAAGGAGGGACGGAGAGACAGACAGACCCAACGTGACTGTGTGAGTTCCGGGAACGAGAGGATAGAAGGACAGCAGTTGAGGAGCCAGTCGAAAACTCCAGAACGGAAACTTGCCCTGCATAGAGAGAGAGAGAGAGAGAGAGAGAAATACGAAGGAGGGAAAGAGGGAAAGTGATACGCACGCACACGCACATACACAAACACACACACAAAGGGGGGAAGAGACAAAGTTCATGCACTACAAGTTTTTCGGATGAATTCGATCGTCACTAGCCCCCTGCATGCATTCCACGGAAGTCCTCCATGTACATTGGCCTTCTCCCTTCTTGCAGAAAGCACCCATGAACAGACAAAGAGGCTGCCACATTGAAGAGACTCAGAGTAGCAGAAGACACTGGCTGACTGACTGACTGACTGACTGACCGACCGACCGAGCGACTGACTGAATGATTGACGGACGGACTGACTGACTGACTGACTGACTGACTGATTGACTGACTGACTGGACGGACTGACGGACGGACTGACTGACTAATGGATTGACGGATTGACTGATTGACTGACTGAATGATTGACTAATTGACTGATTGACTGACTGACTGACTGACTGACCATACGACGATCCCTTCAGCGATCCCCAAGAAGAAGGGAAACCCCAGGGCGAAGCAGAACACCAGAAGACTTGAGAGCAAATACTCCCGAAGCACGAACTGTTTGTGCCGGAGGGGAAACCACTCACCCGCCAGACCCACCACCGTGAACAGCAGCAGCAGGAGCAGAAGAAAGGTCACGGCAGCCCCTGCAAGAACGTACTGTGCCACCACCTCCTGCCGCCTTGCCCGTATGTACAGCCTGGCGCTTTCCATTCTCGGAACTTTCGCCTTCCGGGTCTCTCTGGAGAGGCCGGGAGGGAAGTCGAAGTACGACAACCCCCAGGGCCCACGAGAGACAATTTGTTCTTCTTCTTTCTCCCCCTCTTTTTCTTCTTTTTCCTCATCGTTCTCTGATTCCTTTTCTTGTCTCTCCCCTCGTTCCCCTTCTTCATCAATGCCCACGTTTGCATTCTTCTCTTCCCCTCCCTCTGTTTTCCCTTTCCCCCGCGAACTCCAGATGAGCCTTTGAGGGTCCAGACGGCCGAAGGAATTCTCGGCGCTCCAGATTGAGCCCAGAAGAGGACACACGGAGAGTGCAAAGAGGACCTCTACACAGAGGTAGGCGACCAGAGCCTTGAGGGCAGAGGCGTTCAGGAACGCTTCCATGTCCCCGAAGCCCTCCAGACCAAAACCCCTGGGGGCATTCACAATCGTCACAGGTTTTCTGTTCGTGTGTCTGTCGTCGGTCTCCCCGATGAAGACCGCGGTCAGACAGAGGAAGAAGGCAACGTTGAGGGTCAAGAGCATCTTGCAGGAGAATACCAGCGTCTCGGTGAGAATGGACAGGTCGGAGATGTGAGCGACCAGCTTGGCTTGAGAGACCCGGACCGCGATTATGTTCCTCTTGATGCTCATCCTGCGTGCATTCTTTCTTTCAAGCATTCATGGGTTCATATATAGGTTGATTTACTTTGGGTTCACCAGAAGAGCTAGAACCATTTTCACGTCCTTAATTTGATGCCGTGTTGTGTTGAATGATTCCCCAAATGAAAGAATAAAGAACATCTACACTCAACCACCTTCCAAAATTCACACCCACGCACACGAACACGAACACAGAGGAAATACGGAGGCCAGTCGATCCAGACTGACCAGCACAGTAGCGGGGCACTCATGAGACAGAACCGGGCCCTGCAGTCATCCATCCATCCCGAGATCCCGAGATCGCGACATGCATGCATGCGAACACCCAGACTAAGTTAACAAACAAAAGAAGGAACGAACGAAGGCATGGCAGGAAGGAAGGAAGGGAGGAAGGAACAAAAAAAGGAAAAAGGTGATCCCCAAGTACCTGCCCTCTCTCAAGCTCTGAATGAATGAAAACTCGACGATCGAATGAACGAGGATAAGTAAAGAGAGTCAGTGAAAAAGAGAGCAAGTGAGTAAAAGTCAATCATTTCCACCTGCTAAAACAAGGCACTCACACACACACACACACACACACACACACACCAACCTGAGAGGGAGGGTCCCATCCCTGGAGGCATCTGCCGGGGCCACAATCGCCATCGGGGCCCTCCACCTCTTCGCAGGCGCACCCAGACCACATGCAGAGAGACGACGATGGACTTCTGCTGCTGTGCTTTTGAGGCGTTTCAGGGATTTTGTTTTCTGTTTCTTCGAGACCTTCTTTTCCTCTTCCGTTTCCGTTTCCTTTTTCTGCGTTCCTTCTCTCTTGAAAGTATGCTCTCCCTTCTCCCTCTCCGCTCCGCTAGACGAGGGGGACGCGGAAGAGGCGCAGGGGTCACTCGAAAGATTGTAAGAGTCAACAGAAAGAGACGAGGAAGACCATTCTGAAGTGCGGCTTTCAGGCTCCATGGCAGGGAGGGGAGCTGTGTTATTTGAATCTTCTTTTCCTTCTCCGGAGAGGCCCCTCTCGTTTCTTGTCGGCTGTTCTTCTACTAAATCTGTACCCGTCATGCTCTCATCCGACAGACTCCCCACACTGCTGCTTTCACTGTCCTCCTTTTCTTCTTCCTCTTTCCTTGTATTTCCTCCAAAGAAGGTTTTGTGAGAGAGCGGAGAAGGCGACTGGAGAGACAGAAAGGTGCCGAAAGAACCCGACGGAGAAAGACACGCCCCTCCCCCTTTCACCAGACGCACCGTGCCGTCCGTCACGCTGATGCGACGGCGAGACTCAGACCCTCTTCCTCCCTCTTTCCCTTCCGCTTCGCTTTCTGCCTCCTTGCTTTGAGAGGGAACGAGAAGGACAACCTCCCCCGTCGCCCCACGACCGTACGCAGGAGCTGAATGGGAACCCTCATCTGAGGATGCCTCATCTAGGATCAAATCCGCTTTCTTCTTCAGAGTTTGCAGCTTCTCCCTCAACTCCTTTTCCTGTTCCCTCCAAGCTAGGGAGTCCCTCTTGTCTGCCCCCTCCAGGGCTTCCAAAAGGGCAGCGAGGTCTTCGTACAATTCTGCTGACTCAGACACACCCACCGACTCCTCAGCATCACTCTCCTCCTTCCCCGCCTCACTGCCTGAACCACTACTGCCACTGCTGCTGCTGTCAGAATCAAAATCACTAGAGGAAGACGAAGAACTGTCTCCGTCCCCCGCTTTCTTTCCCTTTCCCTTTCCTTTCTTGCCCTTCCTTTCTGCCATCGCTCTGAGCACCCTCGCTCGGATCTCCTCAGTGCTAAAGACAAACCCCATCTCATACTGTCGCCCCGCCATCTCCACCTCCATCTGTTTCCACAAAGCCTTCTGCCGCTCTCTCTGGTCCAACTCATACTCCTTGCGCTCCTCCACCGACTGCGCGCGTCTCGCCTTCAGCGCCTGCCTGATCACCCTAGCGTCACAGACCCCCAGGGACGTCTGCCTGACGAAGGCGCGTCTCAGGCAGCTGCACCGACACCGACCTGCGGATGGTGGCTCAGAGACAACCCGGCCGCTCTCGTCGAAGCAGACGCCCCGAGAAAGGTGAAAGGCGACGATGCGACGGGGGTTGAAGAATCTGCACAGTCAGAGTCAGATGGAGCAATGCAACAACTTACACTCACACAGACAAGCAGAAACAATGCTTGAGAGAGACACGGTCTATTCACGAAGGCAAAGAATGATGCGAGCTAGGAGACTCACTTTCGAATTCTCTGCACGTGCCCCTCGCTTCCAAAGAGCGCCTTTGCCCTTGCGGTCACCTCTTGCAGGGCCAGGCTGGCCTTCGAGGTTGCCTCGCTTCCTTCAGGGACCGCCTGCTGCTTCACCTTCTCCTTCCCCTTGCCGCTCTGGCTGGCCTGGCTGTGGTACCTTCCTGCCCTTGCTTCTTGGTCCGTTGCGACACTCCCTCTTTTCTTCTCTTTCGTCTTGTCGGAACGGGTGTGACCTGAGGACGCCTGAATGTCCTTCAGCGCCGCCACTTTTTGGGATTGCAGCCCTGTTCTGTTGTGTCGCCGCCGCCACGTGCACATGGAGAGACTAGGCGAGACCTCTGGGAGAATGGGAAGGAGTTTCCTCTCTGCCATGAAGGCGCTGCAAGCCGTGCAAGGCGATCGATGCTATGCGATGAAGTCATTGGGAAGATACAATTCACAAGTTGAGCAATGAGTGAATGAGCGCTTCCGAAAAAATCAGAGAATCGAAGGAATGAGCCTTTGAGTGGCGGAAGGCAGAAGAACGCGAACATACGAAACGAAGAGAATGAATAGAGAGCACGTTGCGAAGGCTGCAAGAGGCCTCCACGCAGGGATGGACCTACTGACGTTTGAAGCAAAATAGCAAGCACCAAGAAGATGAAGAAGGACGAGACGGAGACCTGCATGAGCGGAAGAATTCGGGCAAAGAAGAGAAGAGAAGAGAAGAGAAGAGACAGTGCTCTTAAGGATAAAGATCATCTTTTGTAAAGACGCCCCCGCCGGGGCACTGTTGTCTGGACCACTTTTCTTCCCTTGAAGAGCGAGGCATTTGTTTCATTCAATTTGAGTTGCCTCTTGGTTGATTTCTGAGAGAACGGCTACAGCAGGACGGGCAAAAAGAAAAAAACAAAGACACACAGGGATCTAGCACATTCCCCACTTCATCTCTCCCCCCCGGCTGCTCATCCCCTTTCTTCATTCCCTCACTGCAATCAAGAGACAGACTGCCAGACAAACATTCTTCTTTTGAATGAGCAGGCAGACTGAGTTGACCCTTTTCTCTTTTCTGACAAACAGGCAGGCAGGTAAACGCAAGCCAACAGAGAGACTGACCGTCTGAAGCAGAAAGACGTAGCCGACTCTAGGGAGGTCTTCGAGGACGGTCTGCTGTGCAGTCCCAGACGTTGGAGCTGATGCGGGAGGCTCCACATACTGAATGAGTATGAAGACACACACACGCATGCGAACAGACGGACGTAAAAAAATCTAGCTTTGGCACTTTTCCGTCGATACGCAGATGCGCCGGTCTCTCTCGCTGTCGATTTGTCATGTCGTTAAGATGCCGGAACGGGCTGAGACAATGAAAGTATCAATCACGCTTTGTGCAAGCACAGCAACTGCCAATGGTCTCTTTGCATGTCCCTTCAGAACGTTGCTGTGTCAACGTCCACTGAGTCGCCCCAACCGGCCAAGGAACGAAGGGCCCCCATTGAATGTATATTAATGATTCTGTATGAAAATAAATGAAAATAATGGCCAAGGAACGAAGGGCCCCCATTGAATGTATATTAATGATTCTGTATGAAAATAAATGAAAATAATGGCCAAGGAACGAAGGGCCCATGCAAACAGCCATCGATCGATCGATCGATCGGTCGGTCTCTTGACTGACCCACCCTCTGGCTGATTGAGAAAACGGCCTCCATTGCCCTGATCTCGCAAGTGCAGACAATCTGCTGCTCTGTGATCTCTCCGCCGTCCGCTCCGGTTATTGCGCATCCTGCAACCGAATTGACACTCTATCAATGTTGCACACACAGGCACTCTTTACTCACCCACACAGAAAGAGGGGGGGAGTTTGGTGTTGTCAGAGAGCCAGCCAGCTAGCTGATCAGCCAGCCAGAAATAGGGAGAAGAGTTCTAACCCGCAGCGACAAACCGAAGAGACCACAAGGGACACAAGCAAACAACAAACAAAGAAAAAACGTGAAGGAAAGATCCCAACAGGAAGTCTGCATGCAATGCAACCGACTGGAAGAGAAGAACTGACCGTCGTGAGTCCACTCCTCATTCTGAACGTCCAGCTGTGCGCACTCCACCACCCACACGCCTCCAGTCCTTCCCAATCTGTACACATCCCACTCTCTCTCTATCAACTCCCGTTGGGCTACAAGGTTGTTCTGCTCGGGTGATGACAGCTCCACCGTCGCGATGTTTTTGCCGAATGAGACTTCCGCCAGCTCTCGGACACCCTCCGACGTCTCTTTCTCAAAGGTCTTCTCTGTGTCCTCTCTTTCTGCCCCTTGAGTGTCCACAGACGCAAAAGAATTCGCAGTACTGTCGCTGGCATCGTCAGCGAGACGGCGACTCGACCTTCCCCCAGCAGCACGGGCAGAGGACGTCCCTGAACTCATCAGAGCCGTACGACTTCCTCCAATCACCTCCCCTCCCTGCCGCGCCGCCATTCTGATGAAGGGGGAGAGGCCAGCGGTGACAAATCCGTTCTCTCTGGTGCGCGCACCTGCGAAGGGCGCGGGGTTGCTGACTGACTCCATCAACGTCAGCCTTCTGGCCTTGTCACTTTTGTCCGACCGCGCATTGCTGGGCAGGGACTGTCTGATCGTCCGAACGATGCCCTCGTAGGCGCCCGTCTGGGGCAGAGACGCTGCACGCAGGAGCGAGTGGCATCATGCTGGAAGTGACAATGAATAGGAAGAAGCAGTGAGTGATGGTACAGGAACTGTATTCATCAATTCTACAACTCCTTGTCATTTTCCTGATTCATCAATCAATTTCTGTATCCATGCACGAAATCGAAGGTGCAGAGAAACGACAAAGAAAAAAAGAAGGAATCGAAAAGAGACAAAACAAAAGGTAAGAGAGAAAGAAAGACACAAGGAGGGAGCGAAACACCAGCCGGTACACATGCGGGCATAATTGTGACAGAACAGAAAGGGGACATGTCGACAGAGTCGGACGGAGACGGAGACAGCCACTCACCGATTGTAGTGGTATCCGCCAACTCCAGTTGTATTGATGCCGTCTCTGACTTTGCCTCCACCGTCGTCGCATCAGGGGGTGAACTCTGGACGGCAATGGAAAGCGTCTCCGTCTTGATCACCGTCACCTCTCCGACCGGTACTGCCTCCGCGAGGTTGTCGGCTGCACATGTTCAGCTAGGGGGGAAATTAGGCGATCGATCGATGATGGATTCCTTCCTTCCTTCCTTCCTTCCTCCCTTCCTTCCATCAATGCATGAACGCATAAATGCATGGGAGGGCACGCAGACGGGTGCACAGATAAGTCCATGGCGAGATAAGGAGGGTCTTGCAAGGTGTTCTCGTTCAGCAATGGCCCTACCTCCACCTACCTCCCTGTCTGCGACAAACCTGATTCACTTGCACACCTCCTCACCCATTCCACCACTCCCTCACGTCCAGACCCACCCATGCAGCTACTCCCCCGCCGACAGATTCCCCCCGCCCCCATCCCACCCGACCGACCAACCAACCGATGTTGTCTACTGCCTGCAGGATCTTGACAGCTGCTGCCGTCGCCACCTCAGCGTCTGCCTGCGACGGCTTCTCAGCAGCAGGCGCTGTCACCACCACCACGCCACCCAACGTCGTGCCGCTGCCAGAACCCCCTCCGTCAGAGGAAGAGGAAGAATCGCCTCCTGAGGCACTCCCGGTTCCTGCCAGAGCTTCAGAGTCCATCGCATCCTGGAGGCACACAGACAGACAGACAGAAAGAAAAGACCGTGCATGCATCGACCCGCAGTCAGTTTCCGCAAAGACAGGAAATGCAAAAGTCTGCCCGACTGACTGACTGACCAGAAGGTTGGAGATCGTCTCCACAGCAGAGGAGGCAGAGTCCTTCGCTATTTGTTCCTTCTCTGCAGGCGATGCCACTGCAAGACACTCGCTCAGCTTCTCATCGAGGACTGCGAGGGAACTTGCCGCCTGCAGAATCGAAAAAGTAAAGGTGAAGGGGTTCCTCTTAATTTGACTTTGTTGCTTCCTTCGTTCCTGTGTTCCTTCTTTTCGTAACTTCTTTCTTCCTTATCCAGAACACGTCTGCTTCTTGTTCGCTCCTGTCAGAGTGACAAGGAAGGCGGCGCAGAGACCTGATGCCATTAATGTCTCGGAGGTAAAGAAGAGGAAGGAAGTGTGAGGGAGAGCCAAAGAATAAACACATGCACGGCTCCGACGAGTTTTGTGTCCGACATTTTTTTGTTGCATGTGTTTTCTCTCTGCCTTTCTCTCTCTCTCTCTCTCTCTGTTCTTGCTGTCTTTGCGGTTCTCTTGAAATGCTGAAATGTGTCCCTCTCCGTCACCTCTTTGCAACCGCATGCATGCAGGATGGGCACTCCAGCAGCAGCAGCAGCAGGAGATGCAGCAAGCATAAACACACACACACACACACACACACACAGAGAGAGAGAGAGAGAGAAGGAAAGAGAGCAAACCGACCAAGTCCGCAGTCCCAGGCACCCCTGTGTTTTCTGCTTGCCATTGTTGAATGACTGCCATCTCGGTGTCGTAGTTGCTCGTCACCTCTGCGGCTGGAGTGCTGCCGTCAGGTTCACAAATAACCCTCACCTGCACAAAGAAATACAAATGCATCCCCTTGGACAGAAAAGAAGGACTTAATGTTAGCTGATCTGCACGGGAAATATTGACTATCGGTGAAAGAAGTCACATACACGACCAGGCAAACAAGAAGACTTCGCCAGTCATCCTTGATAAACAGTAAAGAAGCCTTGATTGATATTCCTCCCACCCACCCACTTGCCATGCAGTCGAATGCTCGATCAGTTCAGAAGACCTGCACTCTGAATGTCTCTCTAAAAAAACTACAAAGGACTCTCATACATACCCTAGTCATCTGAATATCAAAAAGACTTAATTTAAAAAACGAAAGAAAAACTCACCACAGGTCCCGAAGTAACTGCACATAAGCACACAAGAAGAACAGCAATACAAATCAGGAGAAACGCGGAATGAAGCGGACGTGCGCGAACGAAAATGAAGCCGAGAGCTGAGTTGTCCGCCATGATTGCTATCTAGCGGCCGGCATGCACATGATTGCATGCGACCGCATGTCCCCTTGATTGTTCAGAAACTCATTAACAAGCAGGAGGATACATTCGAAGGAAGAATGACGGACCACGTCAACAAGAAGAACAATAATCAAAAAGTTTTCTTCAACTTCGGCATGGGACCTTGCCATCATCCTTTGGGCACTTCGACTCCCATGCGAGCTCTCCTGCCCGGCCCATGCATTTACTTTCATACAGAATAACAGGATATCCTTTACTTTCATACAGAATTCTCCCTGAAAAAGAAAAAGAATTCTGTATGAAACTAAATTGAGCACTTCGACTCCCATGCGAGCTCTCCTGCCCGGCCCACTGCCCATGTGCTGCCAGGGTGCAAGGACACAACGGCTAAAGGGGCATTCAATGAACACGGACACCACTTAAATGCGCAGAGAAAGAAAAGGAAAAACATGCAACAAGATAAACGACTGACTGACTGACTCACACGCGCACTCTTGAACCCCGTCTCCCTGAAACCCCTCGTTGCACGAACACTCGAATGACCCCTCTGTGTCCGTGCACGTCGCGAAGTCGGGCACGCAGTTGTGCGTCTGGTTACTGCACTCATTAAAGTCTGCACACAAATAGATTGAGACGGGGCGAGAGAGATCAATAATATTCTCACATACAAACGCACTTGCCCGCCTCCCTGCCTGTCTGCATAATTGACAATTAAACCGCTTGCATGACTGACTGACTGACTGACTGACTGACTGACTAACTGACTGACTGACCGACTGTCTGACTGACTGACTGACTGACTGACTGACTGCTTGACTGACTGCTTGACTGACTGCTTGACTGACTGCTTGACTGACTGCTTGACTGACTGCTTGACTGACTGACTGACTGACTGACTGACTGACTGACTGACTCACTGACTGCTTGACTGACTGACTGAAGCAGTCTGGAGGCGTCCCCTTCCACGAGGAAGTCCCGAGGGCGTCCCCTGTGCAGGTGAACAGAGCCTCAGAGCTCCCACTGAAGACAAACCCCGTGTTGCAGGTGTAGTTGAACACGCCGGTGTCAGTCGTCGACCTACTCTGTCCACCGCCATCCGACCGCACGGCGTTGGCCCCCGGGGTGTTCGGCTGCGGGTCGCTGGTTTCGTCACACGGGACGGCTGCGGGGACCCCAAATTAGCAGGAAGAAAGGAAGGAAGGAAGGAAGCATTCAGAGAGTTCAGCCATGAATGCATAGAAACAAAAGCAGGGGGTTCCAGAGAGAGGACGGGTGTCAAAGAACCGAAGTGAAAACAGAGTGCATCCATGGCACAATATATTTCTCGGACACTAGAACACACAATTTGCTGAAAGGGACGGACGACAACATCATAAGGAAGGAAGGAAGGCTGATTGATTTTTATTTTGAGTTTCGTGTATGTGAACTGACTCTATATCCATCTCTCTTGTTATCCATGCACTGACGTACAGAATGGGTCAAGGCGTCCAGCAATGGATTCGTTTGTATCCTTTCAAAGGGCATGCATGTTGCTCGGACTCACCTGTGCAAGTGGGTACGGTGCCACCCTGCCACTCAGAGGTCTGGTATGCAGTCCCTGTGCAGGTGAAGGTGGGAGTGCCGGAACCGACAAGCTGGTACCCGTTCTTGCAGCTGTAGGTGAACATTGCAGTCTGAGTGGTCGTTCCAGACTGTCCGGAGTCTGTTCTGATCACTTCGGCACTCAGGGTGTTGGGCTGCGTGTCGGTCGTCTCGTCGCATGAGACGGCTGCACAGATGGATGGAAGAGACGTCTCGGCCAGCCACGGGAGGGAGCAGAAGGAAGGAAGAGACGGGAAGAAAACATGACTGACGGTCAACAGACCATCTGGTCTCGCCAGCCCGGCGTTTCTTCTTCTTTTGGTTTGAAGAAGAGGAAAGAAAAGCAGAAGGAACGACGCAGCACAAAAGAAAGAGCAGTATAAAATGTGAGAAAGAAATTTCAGTGAATCGACCAGCCAGCCCTATGTACGGCTCCGACAAAGAAAAGAAAGAATTAAAGAAACGTTGTGGTGACGGACCTGTGCACGTCGGTACTGTCCCTTGCCACTCAGATGTCTGGTATGCAGTCCCTGTGCAGGTGAAGATGGGCGTGCCTGAACCGACAAGTTGGTACCCGTTGTTGCAGCTGTAAGTGAAGGTGGCGGTCTGAGTGGTTGTGCCTGACTGTCCAGAGTCAGTCCGGATGACTTGAGCGGTGAGGGTGTTCGGTTGCGTGTCGGTGGTCTCGTCACAGGACACAGCTGCAACAATGCGGTGGCCAAAAAGAACGATTGTTGCTGTTGCTGTCGCTTTCGGTGTTTACATTACAGGCTCGGGTCCTGTAGAATAAGTGCGGCACAGGGCGGGAAAGCGTGATGTCCTCTCGGTGGCAAAGAGAGAGACGGTGCGGATTCTGAGACCCGAAGATAGGAAAAAACGAAAGGGAATGTGCGGGGTCCCTTATTTGCAGTAGTCATGCCGCGCGGCATTCATCACAGCAAAAACGGAGCGTGTCGAAAGAGACAAGAGATGAAAAGACCAAATGCAGCTCACCTGTGCAGGTGGGCACCGTTCCGCCCTGCCACTCAGAGGAGGCGTAGGCCGTCCCTGTGCAGGTGAAGGTGGGCGTGCCTGAACCGACAAGTTGGTACCCGTTGTTGCAGCTGTAGGTGAAGGTGGCGGTCTGAGTGGTTGTTCCAGACTGTCCGGAGTCAGTGCGGATCACCTGGGCACTCAGGGGGTTGGGCTGACTGTCTGTGGTCTCGTCGCATGAGACGGCTGCAGCGTTCATGGAAATATGAACAGATCGCCTCACTCCCCTTTGGAGTTGTCTCAGACTCTGACAATTAACTGGCTGAGAACCGACCATGCAGTATTCCGTGTACCAGTTTTGCACTTCACCCTTAGCAAGGCCTCATCTCCCCTCCAATCCCCCAAAACAGACACAGCGAGCGAGCAAGCGAGCAAATGAGTATCTGAATCGATAATCGGCCATCCGTGCATGCGGCTTTTCCTCCGAATTAAAAAAATTCCCGTGATGGTGTGGGAGGGAACTGTTAAAGGCAAAAACGAGAAGGCGAAATTGTCCCAGCGTGTGAAGCCTTAACTGTCGCAGTAGAAAGGATCTGATGGACGTAAATGGACGAGCATCGGTTGACGAAGCTGCTCACCTGTGCAGGTGGGCACCGTGCCGCCCTGCCACTCAGAGGAGGCGTAGGCCGTCCCTGTGCAGGTGAAGGTGGGCGTGCCTGAACCGACAAGTTGGTACCCGTTGTTGCAGCTGTATGTGAATACTGCAGTCTGTGTCATCGTGCCTGTCTGTCCGGAGTCTGTTCTGGTCACTTGCGCACTCAGGGTGTTTGGGGACGAGTCGTTGACCTCGTCACACGAGACGGCTGCAGAAGAGAGAAGCGGCCGGAGCCTTTTTCGCATTGCACAATCGGGATGCTGGAGCACAAGCGACTGCCGGTTTTCTGGAGTCCATGCAAAGCCATTTCTGAGAGGGAAAGTGGAGAGCGCTTTTGACTCTGAGCTGCCGCTTGCGTGTGCCAACAAATCTGAGCGTATGCCATGCGTGTGCCAACAAATCTGAGCGTGTGCCAACAAATCTGAGGCTGCTAATGGACAATAAATAGCATGAAAGCCCGAGTGTCACTTTTCGTTTTGGACTCACCCGTGCACATCGGCACTGTGCCCCCTTGCCACTCAGAGGTCTGGTATGCAGTCCCTGTGCAGGTGAAGGTGGGAGTGCCTGAACCGACAAGTTGGTACCCGTTGTTGCAGCTGTAGGTGAAGGTGGCGGTCTGAGTGGTTGTGCCTGCCTGTCCGGAATCTGTTCTGATCACTTGGGCTGTTATTGTGTTTGGGGGCGAGTCGTTGACCTCGTCACATGACACAGCTGCAGACAGAACACAGCAAGGTTCCTGCTTTCTGAAGCAGAAGAACAGTCGAACGAAGGACGTCTTGAGTCTTCTCGTATTCTGTCGTCAGTCCATTGAAAGACCTTCTGAGCTCCTTCATATTGCTGAAAGCAACTTGAATTCCCCAAGGAGGGAGCTGATCCAGAAAAGCCAACAGAGGATCGTACACACACACACATACACACACACAGACTCTCTCTCTCTCTCTCTCTCTCACACACACACAGATTCAATCGACAAGGCTAGGCAGTCTCTTCAAAGGAGAGCTACCTACCTGTGCAAGAAGGCAGCGTGCCTCCCTGCCACGACAGACAGAGAAAAACTGAAAGGCCGTTTGCAAGCTAGAAGGATACTCACCTGTGCAAGAAGCCACGGCGCCTCCCTGCCAAGTCGAGCTGCCGTATCCGGTGGCGGTGTAGGTGAAGGTTGTCGTTGCGGATCCGACAAGCTGGTACCCGTTGTTGCAACTGTACGTGAAGGTGGCTGTGTCTGTGGTTGTGCCGGACTGTCCGGAGTTAGAGCGGGTATTGGGTTGCCCGTCGTTCACTTCGTCGCAAGACACAGCTGCGTGAGGTCAGTTAGAGACTGAGTGAGTGAGTTTTTCGACACGGAGGTGCATCCCTGATGGACAAAGAAAAGAATTAAGTCGACCGACCAGTCAGACACCTGGGCAGGGGCCGGAGGGGAAGAAAGCTAAGTTAATTGATGCTTCCTTCATTCTGTCGGCAGCCAGAAACCCACGAAGACATACGACTGTGTTTCTTTCTTGGCGAAGAGTCAAATGCGCATTTTTTCTCATCGTTTTTCAACGATCTTCAATCTTGTGGTCACGCTCCAGAAGAAAAGGTGGCGTATCTTAACTGTGCATGTCGGTACTGTCCCTTGCCACTCGGAGGTTTGGTATGCAGTGCCTGTGCAGGTGAAGATGGGCGTGCCTGAACCGACAAGTTGGTACCCGTTGTTGCAGCTGTAGGTGAAAGTGGCGGTCTGTGTGGTTATGCCTGCCTGTCCGGAGTCAGTGCGGATGACTTGAGCGGTTAGTGTGTTGGGCTGGCTGTCGGTGGTCTCGTCGCACGACACGGCTGCATTGTGTGCCCAAGAAGACAGGCAGGCATATTCTAAAGAGAGAAGAGAACCCTTCGGCTCGATCTGCAGCTTTGTTGCAAGGTTTCCTTTTTCTCTTTTCTCTACCATCTCCAGATCAAAAGAGTGACATGGAAGTGGTGTTTTCATTCCTTGGGAAAAGATGTTTTTGCTCAGAGCATCTCTACTCACAGAACACATTTGAATGCATCGCACCTGTGCAGGTGGGCACCGTGCCGCCCTGCCAGACAGAGGAGGCGTAGGCCGTCCCTGTGCAGGTGAAGGTGGGCGTGCCTGAACCGACAAGTTGGTACCCGTTGTTGCAGCTGTATGTGAATACTGCAGTCTGTGTCGTCGTGCCTGTCTGTCCGGAGTCTGTTCTGGTCACTTCCGCACTCAGGGTGTTTGGGGACGAGTCGTTGACCTCGTCGCATGAGACGGCTGCGGGAAATCGGAGCAAATGGGCGTTTTTTGTTTTTGTCTGTTTGCGACGCCCACGCATGTGTTATCATAGTTACTGTTGTTGGACTCAAAGGGACTTGAATAGACGCATGCTCCCTGCAGCACTGCATGCAATCTTTGGCAAGAGTGCTGAGATGAAAGGAAGACGTGCAAACAGACTATGAGGGCGCGCAACAACACACAGTGTGAGTACTGAAACACGAGGAAGAAGGCGGAAGGAAGAGGATTCCTGCTTCGGCCTGGTTTTTCACATTACTCTGAGTCGCATTGCAGTTTGATCCTCCTCTGATTCACTTTCTCTCTCGCCTGTGCCGTCTCAGTGTGCATGCATGCGTGTGGTGTGTGTGTGTGTGGAGGGAGCACCATGTGCCTCACCTGAGCACGTCGGAGGTGTGCCCTTCCACGTAGACCCCCCTGCTGCATCTCCAGTGCAAGAGAAGGAGACGGCCGCAGCACTATCGAGAGAATACCCGGAGGCACATGTGTAGGTGAAAGTGACGGTGTCGCCTGTACTTCCCGTCTGTCCGCTATCGGATCTCACAACTTGTGTCCCGAGAGTGTTGGGTTGAGAGTCGTTCACTTCGTCGCATGTGGCTGCGAACACCAACACAAATGTATATTCAGACAAGAAAAAGAACGAAAGAAAGAAACAACAGAAGCACCGCTCGACCCAAAACCTTTCGATACATGAACACCGAGCAAAACCAGCAGACGGAAAGCCAAAGCAAAACAACAATCACAAAGGCAGAAAGAAAAAAGACCGAAAAGACAGACCCATGCACGTACCTGGGGAACAGCTGCTCACGCCATCCCCTGAGAAGCCAGAGTTACAGGCACAGGTGAAGCTGCCCACCGTGTCGGTGCAAGTGGCGTCGGTGTGACAGTTGTGGGTCGCTGCATGCATGAAGCAGAAAGAAAAGTGTCGTCAGTCAATTCAGTCTCAGCCTGGACAAGGAGCAAGCACACTTTCGCTGCTCCCCCCAAGATCGATCTGCTCTTCTGGCGAGTCCGCAGGCACAGAAACACTAGCACAGCACAGGTCGGCGCAAACACACACATATTGTCAGTCAGTCAGTCAGTCAGTCAGTCAGTCAGTCAGTCAGTCATTTACTGCCTCTCACTACTAAGAAGACCCAAGTACGTATGACGACGATCCAAAGTCCCGCACAAAAAAACAAACAATGCGATGAGTAATTTTGAACACAGTCACTCAATGCCCAGCAGCCCCCTCGAGAGCGCGA
>JAHBMJ010000022.1:0-22500 GCA_018398765.1 Chromera velia | reverse complement strand
GACCGTCGGACGTCACTGGCTGTTTGCGTAAAGATGGTACAGGATCACCCCTATAGTCGCCTCTCGTTCGGAATCGCACTGTTTAAATTTCGTGGCGGCTTTGCCTCCTTTTTATGTGCAGCTGCGGATGCGCCAGGCTGTGAGAGGAGCCGTCATCTCACGTATGACGACGACTAAAGCGTTTGACTCTCTTCCTGATGGTCAGTAGTTGAATGCATCCGAACGGCAAAACAGAGCAAAACATTCATGCACATGCCAGACTAACCGTATATTGTCACTGTAAACGTGACCGAAATTCTGTCACCGAATGGCTTTTAGACTAACCAGCGAAATTAGGTGCACGCACATCGGGTCAAATATTAATTGAAGCAAATAAATCGATTGTTAACCACGGTTAAACCACCTATATCATCATCATCATCATCATATACCATCGCCATCGGCCTATAAATAGGCGTCTACTAGTAGCGTTCTGCGGCAACGTACAAGGCAGTTCGGTTCTTTACAACAGCAGTTCACTTTGATTTACATACTCAGTGCCTTGGTTTATAGCTTAAATGAGACTTTACTAACAGTTCTACAGTAGTCAATTAAAATAATACTGCCAGTGGCTAGAATATATCGGGCTCACTTGTTTTGTATATTACCATTTTAGAAAAAAAAAACTAAAGTTATTATTATAGTTGCCAGTGTGGTTTATAAGCCATATATATGATGCAATCTAGGATGCAATAAACTAAAACACATGGGTCTAAGGTAATGTTTTATTACTCCATCATCATCACTGACATTTTAGGATACTGATAATGCTGTTGATGATGATTTAATATTATGATGATAGAGTTTTTAATGTTGTTTTTTTTTTATCAAAAGGGAAAAACGTTATCATCCTAGTTATCATCAGAATTTACAATCTCTAACTATTCTCTAACTGGGGTTAGGCCTAGGGTTAGGCATCCTTTGACTAACTAACTATAAGTAACTAACTAACTAACAAACTAACTAACTAACATTTTAGCAGTTTCGATTTACTATTTGGTAATATAAACAAAAGAATATGCCAGTGTGTACCATCATACTACTATGCACTGACAAATGAAACCAAATGGCCACACGCGCTTTTACGTATATGTAACAAGCAAAAAGACAGTCATGCATGGAACAGTCTCGAGGACTTGCGAGTGTGTGCCACTCTTTGACGTTAAACTAAACGTTGAATTAAGCCTTGGGAACGTTAAATAGGTGAGACAGACGAATTTTAAAGAGTGCCAAATAGAGCCACGGGGGTGAGGGATACCAGTGAGACTTCGTTTCTTTCATTGCAGGTGTGATAGATATCTGATAGCTGAGTGCGAGAAAAAAGAGCTTGCATGAGGGAACACATCGATTCGGAATTCATTAAGCAGCCGATTCGGATCGGATTATGCGATTCTTCCATCACCTTTCTCGGGGAAACAAAGGCTAAATAGCCGTTGGGCGCTTGAGCTCTTTCTATGCGTATATGATCTTCTTTTTTGCAATCGATCTCCTGCTGTGATTGCATAAGAATCACAGTTTGCATTCGAGACAATTTCTGCTCATGCAGGTTGCACGGGACTTGTGTTCACTGTGAACTTTAATTCCTCTTGCAGCGCCACCTTCTGCAATCTCTCTCTCTCTCTCTCTCTCTCTCTGTGACTAAATGGTTGGGCAGAGCAGTGCAACAGAAAGTGCCGCGATTTGAAATCCCGCCTTTTTTTATAGTTTACACTTTCTTTCTCTTAACTTCCTTGACCGGTTCGGAATGATCGAACCAGGGTGTACGTGTGAATGAATCGATCAGATTCATGGTTTTTGACTGGACTCGTGGCTTTGCCTCTGGACAAGACTAAAGAGCAGAAAGAGAGAGAGAGAGACAGAGAAACATGAAATGCCACCCACCTTTCTCTTTTCAGAGGCGGGCTATTCAAAGCCCTGCAAATGACGATTTCGACAGAAAGAAAGAAAGAAAGAAAGAAAGAATACAGAACAGAAAGAGAGAAAGAAAGAGAAATATGAAATGCCACCTATTTTTCTCTTTTCAGAGGCGGGCTATTCAAAGCGCTGCAAGCGACGATTTCGAAAGAAAGAAAGAAAGACTAAAGAGCAGAAAGAGAGAAAGAGAAAAAGACAGAGAAATGTGAAATGCCACCTACTTTTCTCTTTTCAGAAGCGGGCTATTCAAAGCCCCGCAAGCGGCGATAAAGAAAGAAAGAAAGAAAGAAAGAAAGAATGAAAGAATGAAAGAAGAATAAAGAGCAGAAAGAGAGAAAGAGAGAAAGACAGAGAGTTATGAAATGCCACCCACTTTTCTCTTTTCAGAGGCGGGCTATTCAAAGCCCCGCAAATGACGATTTCGACAGACAGACAGAAAGAAAGAAAGAAAGAAGAAAGAATAAAGAGCAGAAAGAGAGAAAGACAGTTATGAAATGCCACCTACATTTCTCTTTTCAGAGGCGGGCTATTCAAAGCCCCGCAAATGACGATTCCGAAAGAGAGATAGACACAAAAGCAAAAAGCAAAATGAAGTTTGAATCACAGAAAGAATAATTCAAAAGACAGAGAGACAGACAAAGCCAGCCGGTCAACTCCGATGCCTTGCACAAATTCATTTTTTCTTCTGCTCGATTGTAGGCAATGCGGGAAAACCCGTCACAACGTACTTGAAACCATCAAGAAAGGGACTGCAGGCCGATGCTCTTCCGGATGCGCTCTACCACCTGTCCCTTTCTTTTGTCTTCGCATATCTATCTACTCTCCTGAGCTCTCTTTGCATCCACCCCGCAGTCCTCTGCTGCTGCACCCGCTCGATTCCTCATGCAACTCCGCTTCCTCTTTGCACCCATGCACGTCAGCGGAAACATGCACAAATCATACAAATGCACGTTGACAGACAATCCGCCTCATTTCGCCTTGCATGCCCTCTTCTTTTTCGACTCTCTGCTCAATTCTCCTTTCTGCAAGTTTGAAGGTCATCGCCACTACAAGGTTGAGGCCCGGACCCGCACTCGACCACGCAACTTCTGTTGAGAGGACAACAAATAAAGGACATGCAGGCATTTGTGGATGGATGGCGGAAGAGACAGGGAGCGTGTCGAGAAGTGTCGTGCACATCAGCAACAGTCAAGCACTTCATTGGCCGACTGGTCACTGCATGCATGGAGGGTCTAAAGAGCACTTCTCGCTCGGAGGAGACCCGGCGATCGACAGAAGATTTGTCAGAAAAAAAGACACAATCATCATGATGGCTATACAAAGGTCCCCTCCAGCTTCTCACAACTACGTTACGTTACTACCTATGCCTGCCGGTATACATCCTTGCAAGGAGAATCTGTAATTTTCGAATTCTTCCCATGAATCCCCTGACTCTCTCTTCTGTCTCCTCCAATTTAAGTTAAATGAAGTTGCATTCACCTGGAAACAAGCAAACAGATAATAGGCAAATCTATAGAAGGAAACAGTCACTCGAGTAAGCTGCCGATCGCAGCAGCCTACTAAGTGCATTCGCCTCCCATCCCTTCATCCTGCCGAGCCCGCCCTCTTTTCCCGTAGTTTAATTCGATGTTGCATGGCCCTTATCATTCAAATTTTGGATCGAGACGCATGCCATGATCAGAAAAGTGAATCATGCGCCCCCCCGTGCTTTTCTGCCCTTTCCCTTATGCTTCTCTTGCCCTCCATCGACCCTCTACATGCAGCCTTCCCCCTCCACTGCCATCAAAGCTTCACTGTTCGAAAGATGAAAGGAAGGAAAACGACACAGAGTCACAGGCCCTCCATCCAACCACACCGACCCCGGAGCGTATGGAAGGGAACCCCACCCTGCCCCCCCTCAGTGTCAGATCAATCGAAGATGATCGAATTAAAGATCGATGCATGGAGCTGCCACAAGTACACGATCGACGCAGTGTTTGTCAAGGAGAGAGACCATCACCCTCCCTACCCATTGAATTTTCTGCCCCCCTGCCCGGCCTGTTTGTTGTCTCTCCACTCAATTGCGTATTCGGTATGTGACGGTGTCATGCAAATGTGAATGGAAGTGGGAATTGAGGTCCGTCCCTTGAGGAGACGCATCAGGAAGACCAATCAAGAAAAAAAGCGCGACATACAGGCAGTGAATGTTTTGCATGCATGAGTGCATCTCCCTCCTTCCCTCCCTCCCTTTGCAAGGGAACGTTCGAAAGATTCAGAGAGAAGGACAGGATCAAAGAGCAAAACACAGACTTGGCCTTCACCCCAATTCATCCACACACACACACACACACACACACACACACACGGCAGTGGCAGCTTCGTCCCTCCTCTTCGCTCCTCCCCCTCCTCGTTTGAGGGCGTCTAGTCCCTTTCAGTGCTTCTCGTGAATTGCGTCGCACGGTGGCGACTTGCACGACCCCCCCCCCCTCGTCCTCCTCGCTTTGGGTGGCAACAAAATCTGCAGGGGGGGGCCGAGCGTTGAGCAGTACTCCCTCCCCCCCTCTGTGTGCCTGTAGCAGAACTCATGTCTCCTTCTTGCCCTTCCTCCTCCTCTTCGTCAGTCGGGACTGGACCTCGCACGAGTGCTGTGGGTCTCCAGACAACCCTCTGACCCCCATGGTTTGTACCAGAGACGAAGTGTTCCGCTTGTGTGCCCCCTCTCTCCCCCTCGTCCTTTCCACCCTTACCACCCTTCACCTTGACAGTCAGTCCACTGCCAAACCTGTTGTGACGAAGATGGCCCCCCTCCCCCCCCTCCCGCACTCTGTTGGCGAACGGCGGCGCACTTGGCATCGCATCACTGTCTCTGGGGCAGACGTGATCGTTAGAGCGCTCGTTACAGTCGCAACCAAATTTGCACAGCGCACAGGAATCGCATTCGCTGTGGCGTCTCTCGATCGCCTCAACGTACACGTCTCCTGTGAACTTCTTCATCCTTCCTTGAAGCTTCTTGTCGTCCACCTGGAGAGAGAACCCTTGTGTCTCAAAAAAATGAAAAACGAGGGCGTTCAGCGCCTCCATTGACCATTCTGATGGGAAAACATGTCTCTTCCATTCAGACAGCCAGAGGGGCTCGTCGAGAAGGTAGGAATGTGAGAGGTACACTTGCAGCAGTGCAGTCAACTCCCGTCGACCAATCGACATCCCGACCGCATCCATCGCACTGCACCAGCACAGAGGCAGGAAAAGAAAGAAAGACGAAGAAAGAGAACGGGAGCACAAGAGCATCAATTATCTCTGCATGCATAGATAACGCACACAAATGGCACGTAGATCGATTGTCCTCATGCTTGCGCGAGAACAGCCAATGTCCATCTTTCACTTGGACATACTTGGACCTCCGACTACCTCCGACTTGAATTTGAGCGTGACAGAAAATGAGTCTTTCAGAGAAGAACAAGAACCATCGGACAGGTTGGAGCCTCAGTCAGAGCAACAAACCACGCATGTACATCTTTGCCAACAATGTCTGATGACGCTCCTGGCAAAATGCAAACACTGAAAAACGTATTGATAGTTAGACTCTCACACAAAGGCCTTCTCAACATATCGCGTGAGACAGAAATGAATGGGGGGAGTGTCCACGGTGCTCATTCAGTCTGATGGTATCTGATGGCCAAAATTAAAGCTGAAAACGCCGTTTGTCTCTATTGCGTACCTGTGATACTCTTCCAACCGAAGAGACGCGTGTGCAAGTGTCCACATGATGTCCTCGGCATCAAGGTACTTCTCGAGGAATCTGACTGCGCTGCCAATTCTGGTCATCGTGCCAGGCGGGGGAGAGAAGTCGTCCGCAAAGCCATGGAACGCCTCGAATTTGGCAACAACGCTGCCGAGACGACTCTGCAAAGGGTTCCCTCTCTCTGTCAGAGGAGCAGCCTGAGGCCCAAAAGAGAAGACACCACTTTCTCCGTGAGGTGTTGCAAAAGGGCTTCTGGGTGTCCAGTCCTCTCGTGAAGGAGCAGATACAAGGGAAGAGGGAGTGTTGAAAGGATAAGGGGAGGCAGACGAACTTCTGGAGGCCCCGGAGCCATGGTCTTCAAGTTGCAACACCATCCCCTGGTGTGCGTATTGGAACTCGACTGGTGCAGCAGGGGAGGGAAGTTCTTCATGTTGATTGTTCCATCGCTCTTGTTCCAGCATCTGCGCGACGATGTTGTACTCTGCAGTCTTCACACGCACTTCGGCCTTCCTTAGACGCAGTTCCGCTTGCAGCTCTGCGACTTGGCTTTCCAACAAGGCCACTCGTGCCCGTAGCGCATCCGAATCGCTCAATGACATCCCGTTCGAATCGCCCCCCTCTTCTTCCGTCAAACGATAGTCAAACTGAACAAGGGACGGGACAAGGGACAAGAATGGAGCGAGGATTGCTGAATATGAAACGCGGTATATGTACACAGTAGTAGAGTGCGACGGGATATGTTCGTGAGGCGCCGAACAGACCAACTCTTTGGGGTGCAACTGTATAGCTGTCAAGTGTTGCGTCGGAGTTGCACGGCAGGTTTTCTTCCCAACTGTGTGACAATGGTGTGGAAATGCAGAATACAAACGGAAGTCAACGTTCTGATCGAGGTTCCCGTCGTTCAAGTGGGTGTGGGTCTGGAAGATCAGGAACTCAGGAAGAGATCGAGCCGGAAACAAAGAGATTCAAAGCCGAGCTCGATCTGAGAGACGACTGTCATTCTGACACACTGACTATAGCTGTTTGCGCGAGCACGCGGAGTTGCGTCGATCTGTGTCCCATGCATGCATGCAGGCTGCAACACGTACGACTGTTGCTAAAAGAGAGAAAGCTGCATGTTGCAACGCCATGCGTACACGCGACTGATCTGTGTTGCACACGCAATTAATGCAACTCTCTCTTTGAAAGTTGAAACTCGGCGCTGCTTGTCTTGTCTTTCTTGAGCTGTGTGACCAACGTCCTTGTCGTTGATGGAGGGTGACCTTGAGAATCACCCCTTTGTGTTGTACGTGTCGTATTTTGCAGGGTTGCGTGCAGGGTTTCAATGCTGTGTTGCATCCCATCCATAGTGTTGTTTTCAAGCTGCCACGGGGGGGGCTGCCGCCTGTTCAACGCCAGGCTCCTCCAGCAAGTGACCACCCGGAAAAGACAACTCACGCGGTTGGACGCCACTGTTGGCTGATTGTGCGTCGTGTGGCTGCGTAGGGTTGGCTTTTTCTGCGTCGCTGCATTCCTATATATATATATATATAAATCTCTGCATGCGTGCCCTGAGTAGCTGATAGAGAAGTCTACGCATATATGATCTTCATGGCTGTTCGATCCATGTAGGTTTTGTATCCCTGTGTGTTTGCTCACATGCTTGTTGATCTGCCTGTGCCTCTGCATCTGTGTGCACTCCTGCTCTGGTTGCCAAGCAGTTTGTCTGTGTCAGTGGCCTGCATATGTCTGGGTGTTGGTGTACCTAGATGACGTCTACATGCCTGCCCGTGTTTCTGCCTGGCCGTCCGTCTACTGGGGTGCTTCTCTGCTTGAAAATGTGTGTGTATGTGTGCCTGCCGGGCCGGGTCTGTTCGTCTGACAGTGTCCGTCTGTCCGTCTGTGCGTCTGTTTGTTGTGTTTATGAAGAAAAGGAGGGAAAGAAACCATATAGTCTGTCTGTCCGTGAAACCGCATAGTCTGTCTGTCCGTCTGTCTGCTCACAGCAACTGCAGTCGATCTGCCCTCTCGATCCCTTGGAGAAGAGCGTCACCAGGAAAGTCAAGAAGATTACATACACAGAAGAGATGAGAGCAGCTCTAGTTCCAGTGGTGCCACTTTTGCTGAACCCCTTCCAGCTCCCGCCCCCATCCCGGTCTCCACGGACCAACAAAATCAAGACCCACTCTCCCATGAAGAAGAGATGAAGGAAGAGGCGCCTCCCCTCTCACACCTCGATCCGCTCGTTCCCTTCCACCCCACAGCGAGCCGCCGGGCAATCAATGGGTCCCGGTATGACGATTTGCCAGAGGCAGAACAGGAGTCCTGAGGAGAGAGAAGAGGTTTTGGAGAAGGTTCATGGCCCAACCGAGCACCGTCGCTCTTTTGGTGTGCGACTTTGGAGAGTTTCGTTACCGCCGAAAAAATCCTTCCGCAACAGACGAAGATGAAACATCAGAAGAACCTCCCCCCCCACCCCCCCACCCCCTGTCTGCAGAACATGACGTTGGCGGTGTCCCGTATGCTGCATGCATTTGTTTGAAGTGCAGTATGCTTTTGTTCTTTTTTCCTTCTTTTTCTTTTGTCGGTCTTAAGTGGAAGCAGCAGAGGATTCACGTGTGACCCAAGTGATTACGTGAAAGTCTGTCAGGAGGTGGAGAGGCAAGAGGCGCTTAAGTCTCACGTTTCAGGCCCCCTGCTCACGTTGTCTGATTGTTCGTTCTGTTCTTTTGTCTTTGTTCTCTCTTTCTCTTTGTCTGTTGTGTACATGCAGAAAAAAAGGGAGAAGAAGAAACATACAGTCTGTCTGTCAGCGTGTTTGTTTGTTTGCTTGACTAATGGCCTGTACATCAACATGGTGGCATTGCCCGGGTATTTACCTGCCTAGATCTGCTTGCCTTGCAGCTGTTCACCTGTTGATCTGCCAGGTTGATTACCGCCTTTTCTTGCTTGCTGTCTGTCTCTTGAATTGTTTCAATGTCTGTCTGTTCGTTTTATTTGTCGCATGAATGGGTCTTTGAATGGTTTCCGGGCTAAACGTTCATTCAGTCTCTCCAATGATTCTCCGAGAGTCTCGCTTTCGCTCTCTGTCTGGCGATCTTGACTGCCACGAGCAGGACAACTGTAAACTCCCATACAAACAGACACGCACACATTCAAGTCATCAAGAAGACAAACGCAAAAGGGAGGGTATCAGCAACCAGCCGCGTATAGAAGAGGGCCAAGTCGATCACGGAGAGAGACCCTGGCATCTTAAAAATCCCATCAGACCAAGATACGATATTCGTCATTTGGTCTCTCTCGAAGAAGGGTGTTTTCCTACTTGTGCCTTCAAAGACAACGTAAAGTGTCTGTTCGGCCGAAGATGATGTTGTTGTACTCCGTGTGTTTCTGTTCATCCAGCTTCCTTCCATTCAGATGTTTGAAAATCTGATGTTTTTGCCTGTCTGTTTATGCGGCGGGGTACTATGCGCCTGCGATCTTGCGTGTCTGCCTGGTCTCTGCGGGTCGATCTCGTCTCTGCGTCCATTGTGCTTCATTTATTCGACAATTTGGTGCTTTTAATTTTGCCTGCCTGGGTTCACACCTGGTAACTTCGATTAAAGCTTAATTCGTGAATGGATTGTGTTAGGGATCAATTTTACGCATTGAAAGGTCACAGTCAGTCAAAACGCGTATGGCTACACAGTCCGACCGAGGCTTTCAAGTTTAGTTGTTAAGTAATAAAAAGTATTCGATTTAAGTGATATCAATGGCTTTAGGAAGTAAAGCGTTTGTACCGGTATAGGCCATTACATGATTAAATCCTGGATTAAATCTGTTATAAATCATGCAATTTCAACGTCAAATCAAATGGGTGACTGACACTGCTGCACTAACTGCATAGCTACTGGCTACTAGTTACTACTACTACTACTACTACTAGCAAAATCTATAATGATACATTATCTACAGTCTTATAATAATTAACGTGAATAAAGATTACATTAAAAAAAAAAAAAACGTTTGTCTTTAAAAAAAATGTTAGAAAAAAATAATAATAAGACCTAAGTTCAAAGAATACCATTAAAAAATTGACATGACCATTTAATTTAATTATACCAGGATCAATTATAAATTTCTAATTATTTATGATACTAATTCTAGTATTAATTCAAGTCTAATTGTTTATCTGAATGATACAAAGTATGCCGATGGTATGTAATAGTGGTAAGTGATAATAACATATGATTTTTAAAGTCATTTGCGGTGCTTGCAAGACATAAGAACTCTTTGACACTCAGCTTGATGCTTTTGTCTCACTGTTCAGCACACGGCGAGTTTCCCAGCGAGATTCACTGCTTCTGCAGTTTGCAGTAAGCCTTGTGAACTTTCCAGTGCTGTTTCTGGTGTTCAGGGCAGCAGTACCGCACCACACCCCCACAGCCCCCGCCGCACTTCATCATCCTCTCCTCCTCGGCCCCGCCTCGAGCAGTTGCCTGACAGGATGGCAACGCGCAAACGGCGGTGAGTGTGTTGACACAGAACCTCAGAATCGACTTCTCTGTGGAGGGAGGTTTCAGAACAGCCTTGGGATCACTCAACTGACTCGCCATCTCTCCTATCCCTGCAAAGAAGGAACTTTTCTCCCCCATCTTCTGCCAATCACTCAGATGGCTTTTGAAGATCGCGTGTCCAGGCTTGGTGAATGATTCCTTTCCTTTTTCGTCATTCTCTTCGCCTCTTCCTTCGATGGGAACGCGTCCACACTGCAGGAGCGCACAGGCACGCCCTGTATCTCCCACCAGTGCAGCAATTCAACCACACAGGCGGCAGTGAAGGAGGCGGGGTGGGTCTCTAAGAGAGCGCGAGACGTGGCGCTTCGCTTTGCATGCACCGTCATGGTGGCAGGAAAGGCAGTGCGCAGACAGCCAAACTCCTCTACCGGAAAGGGAACATCAACCTCCCCGTCGTGGTTGAAGCTCCCCAACTGCTCTGAAATGGCAATGAGGATCTGCACTAGGTTTGGGATCACTGCGACTGCTTTCTTACCTCGGGTCATCATCCCGAGGAAATAAAGGAGGGGAAGAATGTCGAGAACGTACGACATGCCGAACCAGGTTTTGACCTTACAAGGGTCCCTAGTCAGATTCAGCAAGTACAGACTGAACCGTCCTATGGCCTCTGCCAAGACCAGCTCGTCCATCTGCTGCAGTGCTGGGCCGGGGCGACGCAGGACGAGAATGCTCATCAGCTTCAGAGCATTCAGAGCTAGCTTGGGCGCAAGTTCTTGTGCGTTGTCAACGACACCTAGAAGAACAGGCAACACTGGGGGTTTGCCTTCTACAACAGACTGCTGCAAAAACTGTGGAAGATTGACACCGGGAGGTGCCTCGACAAGGATCTCAGAGAGGATTTCGTTTTGAATCTCCGACAGCTCCTCAGAGTCCCAGAGTAGAAGGGCGAGGGCGCCAGACAACAGAACGTTGGCGTGATGGATCAGGGGAATCATGGGCAGGGGAACGGTGACGCTCTGACAACACCCGCCCTCGTAGCTTGGGTTGCATCCTTGGCAGGCAAATTTGATCTGCGCACCCCTCATTGGACCTCTCTTCAGATCTTGCAACACCTGCCCGCTCACAAGTATTGCTTGTACAAGAGCCTTGGTCAGCTCTCGCACCTTCCCACCACTTCCCCAGGCTTCCACAGCATCCTTCGGCTCTGCCCAGTCGTGCAGAAGCTCCATGTAGAGGTGTGCAAGGTCTGTGTCTAGGCCCGCTTGATTGGACTGGGGAGGGGAGAGGATTGATCTCCAGAAAGCAACAGGGTTGCCTGGCTTGGGCATTTTGGAAGGGCTCTCGCCTAGGCTCTCACTGTTCTGTGAAGCGTGCGGAGCCTTTCCTTTCGCCTTTTCGCCACCTGTGCTCATCCTTTTCTTCTGATTCCTTTGCTGTGTGAGAGCAGCTCGGCAGAGGTTCAAAGAAGGATCAGGCGAGGTACTATATATATAAGAATTTAAACAACAGAGCGACATGCGCTGAGTGGCAGTGCATGCAGCGTCATGCAGCGTCTATAGCTTCAGCTACATATATAGAGCCCTGCATGCATATGCATGCATGCTGCATATATATGCTGCATGCTGCATCAAGCCATGCATGCATGCAGGCGCGCGCGGCCCCGCGCGGCCCGCGCGCGGGCTCATGCATGCATGCTTTCCGTCCGCTCTCGATCCTGCATGGATCTTCAGTATATCTTCAGTATATAAGTGACAGTGCAGTCAGAGATGATTGCGCCGTTGTACGAAGTACTGTGCACCTGGCAGTATCGTAATCCAAGACCAGAAGAGTAACCAGAAGGGACATGCAGACAGTATATTGTGCGGTTCGCCTCGTGCCAGGCTCGTGGATGCATGCTTGTGGTCGTATATATATACAATCCATCCATCCGTCCGAACCAATTGAGGCAAAAGCTGATGTGGTTTTAGATATACATTTCTGCTTCTGTAGCACGACGGTTTAGCAGGAAATTGACCGAAGTGCATTTCCAAAGGTGTACTTGACAAAATCGAGAGATCCTGTCGGAGCTTTTCTCAAACAGTATACATTCACATTAGGGCTCAACGCACATGCAAACGAACCTGTTCAGAAGAAGATCGATGCGCTACGGAAGGAGATCCAGCTTTGGAAGGGACCCAAAATGTCCCCTTCCTCCTCCCACACTCCCAAGATGGGCCTTGTGTGCCCTTCTCTCGATCGGATTCTGCGTTCTTCCGTCGAGTCAGTCGAATTAAGATACAGAGGGGGGACCCATCTGTCTGTCCACGTCTCTTTCTCTCTCTCTCCCCCTTCCTCTCTCTCTCTCACTCCCTCCCTCTCTCTCTCTCCCTTCCTCTCTCTCTCACACTCCCTCTCTCTCTCTCCCTCTGTGTGTGTGTGCGCGCGCGTGAAAGGACGAAGCAGGAACACAATCACCCACATACATACGTACATACATATATTATTACATACATACATACATACGTATGTATGTATGTATGTATGTACTGTCTGAATGCAGAAGCAAGCTCAGAGATCCAGATCCCGCCCTCCGACATCGGTGGTGGTCCCACGTGGACAAAGGACGGGAGTGTGACCTTTGGAGGCTTCCACACGTTCTACAAGGACTACGCGTCTGGGGACTGTGCCGGGAGGTACCGGGTGAGGACGAACCACGACTGGTTGCTCAATTCGGGGGCAGCGGGGGGGTACGGCAGCGACGAGTGGCCGCCCCATGGAGCTTTTGACAATGTGGTTGGAAACTCTGGGACTAACACGGGGTACCACACGAATGGGGCAGACTGCAGTAACTCGGCAGACTGCGGGGTGGAGCTCATCTTGGAGGTGAGAGCCTTGCCTTGATTCCACTTCGAGACATCGTGGTTTCTTGTTCCGAGGAAGAGAGCAAAGTGGAAAAAAACAGATCATTGTGCCCTCTCATGTATGTAATGCAGGTGCCGTGCTCGATCTTCGTGACTAGGTATGCTCTCCACGTGCGTGGGAACACGGCAGAAGCCTCACGGACCCCCTCAGCTGTTGTTGTGTCGGGATGGATCTGCCGACGGTGGGAGCACGTACACGCAAGTGGGGTCCTTCTCCGGCCAATCGGGATTCTCTGCGAATGAACAGAGAGAGTTTGATGCCGACGAGACGCTGGGGCCCTTCACCTGGATCAAATTTACCATCAACAGAGTGAACAGCGCGTCGATGACTCAAATCGTGATGAGCGGGTTCCTTCTGTATGGAATTCCTGGTCGGTTGGTCGGTGGGTTGGGGCGGGTGTCTTTTCTCTCTGCCTGGGCGTATCTCGTTATGTCACTCGACTTCCGTCCTCTCCTCTTCTTTTTTGTTCTCAGTATGAGGATTCGAATGGAAACAGTCCGTCCCTCCGACACCCCTCTGATCAGTCGCATGGATTTCATGACTTCTTGCATGGTGCCGTTGTGTCCCTTTCTTCTTTTCTTTCATTCCTCTCTTGAGTGCTTCTACTCTTTCCTCCTATCTTTTTTACTTCCTTCCACGCTCTGAGTCTGGTTCCTTTCACTGAGTCTTCACACTCTGCTTCGATAGGCCAGTCGGTCAGTGGTATCCTCACGTGGCTGGTGTCTTTCATCTTGCAACCCTCTGTTTCTGTTGTTGCCCCCTCTCTCGATGACATCCGGCCTGTGCAGTGATGCAGTTGCTCTGTGCGTAGTTTTGTTGTGTGTATGTGCATCAAGATGTAAATAGATCTCTTCGCCCAATAGCTCCTCTAGGTTCCAGGCCCCCCATCCGACAGTCTTTCGATCAGTCGGGAGTATCTTTCTTTTCACGGTCTCCTGTCGCTTCTGTCTTTATTCTGCCTCCTCACAAATGGTTTCTCCTTGCGTTTCCTCCTCTCTTTCTTCCATCTTCCACTTGCGACTCTTTCTTTCTTTCTTTCTTTCTTTCTTCTTTGCAGCAAGCCCCCCCATTCAGATCCCGCCCTCCGACATCGGAGCTGCCCACACATGGACGAAAGACGGGAGCGTGACTTACGGAGGCTTCCACACGTTCTACAAGGACTACGCGTCTGGGGACTGTGCCGGGAGGTACCGGGTGAGGACGAACCACGACTGGCTGAACCCCACCGGGTCCTCAGGGGGGTACGGCAGCAATGAGTGGCCGCCTCACGGAGCGTTCGACAACCTCCCTGGACAGACAAGTTCCCGGACAGGGTACCACACACCGGGAAGCATCTGCAGTAACGCTGCAGACTGTGGGGTTGACCTTATTCTCGAGGTGCGTGCGTGTCTTTGTGCTCTCATGGGTTTTTGTCTGTGTCTTGCAGTTGCAGCATCTTTCCCCGGGTCTTTCTTATCTGTCGTCCTGCAGTCGAATGAACTTAATTTCTGCTTCGTGCCTACCGTCCTTCCTGCAGATTCCCTGCTCGATCTTTGTGAACACATTCGGAATTCACATCCGTGAGGAGGGTATTGAGACAGATCGCACTCCCACTGCGGTCGTTGTGTCCGGATCCTCCGACAGCGGGAGCACCTACACTCAAGTGGGGTCGTATTCAGGACTGTCAGGGTGGTCTGTGAATGAGCAGCTGACATTCGCTGTCGATGGGACCCTCGGTCCTTTCACCTGGATCAAGTTTACCATCAACAGAGTGAATAGCGCGTCGATGTCCGCAATTGTGATGAGCGGGTTCCTTCTGTACGGCCGCGTCTCCGGTCGGTCGATTGGTTGGCCTTGCAGGCTGTGCTTATCTCATCCGACTAATTTTTTAAATAATTTGTCTCATCTGATCATTGGTCGACAGAGAGGTTCAACGGCTGTACGGACCGCTCTTTGGAAGCGAGGGGCACGTGCAGAGAATTTGAAAGTGAGTCTCCTAGCTCGCATCATTCTTTCCTTTCGTGAATTGACCGTGTCTCTCTCAAGCATTGTTTCTGCTTGTCTGTTTGTCCGTATACGTGTTTTTGTATTGCCCCATCTGACTCCGACTGGCTGTGCAGATTCTTCAACCCCCGCCGCATCGTCGCCTTTCACCTTTCTCGGGGCGTCTGCTTCGACGAGAGCGGCCGGGTGGTCGGAAAGCCGCCATCCGGAGGTCGGTGTCGGTGCAGCTGCCTGAGACGCGCCTTCCTCAGGCAGACGTCCCTGGGGGTCTGTGACGCTCGGGTGATCAGGCAAGCGCTGAAGGCGAGACGCCCGCAGTCGGTGGAGGAGCGCAGGGGGTATACGTTGGACCAGAGAGAGCGGCAGAAGGCTTTGTGGAAACAGATGGAGGCGGAGATGGCGGGGCGACAGTATGAGATGGGGTTTGTCTTTAGCACTGAGGAGATCCGAGCGAGGGTGCTCAGAGCGATGGCAGAAAGGAAGCGCAAGAAAGGAAAGGGAAAGGGGAAGGGAAAGGGAAAGAAAGCGGGGGACGCAGACAGTTCTTCGTCTTCTTCCAGTGATTTTGATTCTGACAGCAGCAGCAATAGCAGTAGTGGTTCAGGCAGTGAGGCGGGGAAGGAGGAGAGTGGTGATGAGGAGTCAGTGAGTATATCAGAGACAGCAGAATTGTACGAAGACCTCGCTGCTCTGTTGGAAGCCCTGGAGGAGGCAGACAAGAGAGACTCGATGGAATGGAGGGACCAGGAAAGAGACTTGAAGAAGGCGCTACGAGATGCGAAGAAGAAAGCAGACATGATTCTAGGGGATCTTGCCTCGGAGCTTCTTTTCTCAGATTTCTCTTCACCGCCTTCTTATGGTGGTGGGGCGACAGGTGAGGTTGTCCTTCTCGTTCCCTCTCAAAGCAAGGAGGCAGAAAGCGAAGCGGAAGGGAAAGAGGGAGGAAGAGGGTCTGAGTCTCGCCGTCGCATCAGCGTGACGGACGGCACGGTGCGTCTGGTGGAAGGGGGAGGGGCGGGTCTTTCTCCGTCGGGTTCTTTCGGCACCTTTCTGTCTCTCCAGTCGCCTTCTCCGGTCTCTCACAAAACCTTCTTTGGTGGGAACGCAAAAAGAGATGAAGAAAGTTGTTCGGGGAGTCTGCTGGTTGAGAGCGCGAAGAGCGGAGAATTAATTAAAGAGCAGCCGACAGCAGTCGAGAGACTCCGAGAAGAAAAAGAAAATCCGCACAGCGCCACTCGTTCACCTGTCGAGCATCCCCACTGTCGCATTTCTGAGAGGTCATCTTCGTCTCTTTCTCTTGACTCTTCCAATATTGCAAGCCAGTCCTCTTCTCCCTCTTCCTCCTCATCATCTTCTGGTAGGTCGGAGAAGGACCATCCTACAAGAGAGGGAAGGAAAGAGAGGGAGCCCGGAGAGGAAGAGGAAAAGAAGGACTCGAAGCAGAAAACAAAATCTCTGAAACGCCTCAAAAGTACAGCAGCAGAAGTCTATCGTCGTCTCTCTGCATGTGGTCTCGGTGCGCCTGCGAAGAGGTGGAGGGCCCCGATGGCGATTGTGGCCCCGGCAGACGCGTCCAGGGATGGGACCCTCCCTCTCAGGTGTGTGTGTGTGTGTGTGTGTGTGTGTGTGTGTGAGTGCCTTGTTTTAGCAGGTGGAAATGATTGACTTTTACTCACTTGCTCTCTTTTTCACTGACTCTCTTTACTTATCCTCGTTCATTCGATCGTCGAGTTTTCATTCATTCAGAGCTTGAGAGAGGTATTTGCGGATCCTTTTTTTCCTCCCTTTTTTTGTTCCTCCCTCCCTTCCTTCCTTCCTGCCATGCCTTCGTTTGTTCCTTCTAACATTTGTCGACTTCATCTGGGTTTTTGCATGCATATCGGTCGGGATTGATGACTGCAGGGCCCGATTCTGTCTCATGAGTGCCCCGCTACTGTGCTGGTCAGTCTGGATCGACTGGCCTCCGTATTTCCTCTGTGTTCGTGTGAATGTGGGAAAGTGGTTGAGTGTACGCTCAGAAAAGCGCATGTGCCCGGCAGGAGGATCTCTTTATTCTTTCTTTCCTCCTTTCATTTGGGGAAGGAACCATTCAACACGGTGTCAATTCACGGACGTGGAAATAGTTTACTTGTTCTTAACCCAAAGTAAATCAACCTATATATGAACCCATGAATGCTTGAAAGAATGAATGCACTCAGGATGAGCATCAAGAGGAACATAATCGCGGTCCGGGTCTCTCAAGCCAAGCTGGTCACTCACATCTCCGACCTGTCCATTCTCACCGAGACACTTGTCTTCTCCTGCAAGATGCTCTTGACCCTCAACGTTGCCTTCTTCCTCTGTCTGACCGTGGTCTTCATCGGGGAGACCGACGATAGACACACGAACAGAAAACCTGTGACGATTGTGAATGCCCCCAGGGGTTTTGGTCTGGAGGGCTTCGGGGACATGGAAGCGTTCCTGAACGCTTCTGCCCTCAAAGCTTTGGTCGCCTACCTCTGTGTAGAGGTCCTCTTTGCACTCTCCGTGTGTCCTCTTCTGGGCTCAATCTGGAGCGCCGAGAATTCCTTCGGCCGTCTGGACCCTCAAAGGCTCATCTGGAGTTCGCGGGGGAAAGGGAAAACAAAGGGAGGGGAAGAGAAGAATGCAAACGTGGGCATTGATGAAGAAGGGGAACGAGGGGAGAGACAAGAAAAGGAATCAGAGAACGATGAGGAAAAAGAAGAAAAAGAGGGGGAGAAAGAAGAAGAACAAATTGTCTCTCGTGGGCCCTGGGGGTTGTCGTACTTCGACTTCCCTCCCGGCCTCTCCAGAGAGACCCGGAAGGCGAAAGTTCCGAGAATGGAAAGCGCCAGGCTGTACATACGGGCAAGGCGGCAGGAGGTGGTGGCACAGTACGTTCTTGCAGGGGCTGCTGTGACCTTTCTTCTGCTCCTGCTGCTGCTGTTCACGGTGGTGGGTCTGGCGGGTGAGTGGTTTCCTCTCCGGCACAAACAGTTCGTGCTTCGGGAGTATTTGCTCTCAAGTCTTCTGGTGTTCTGCTTCGCCCTGGGGTTTCCCTTCTTCTTGGGGATCGCTGAAGGGATCGTCGTATGGTCAGTCAGTCAGTCAGTCAGGCAACCTCTTTGTCTGTTCATGGGTGCTTTCTGCGAGAACGAAGAAAGGCCAATGTTCACGAATTCCATTGCATGCATGGAGAGGGCTATACATCCAGCGTGAACTTTGTCTCTTCCACTCTTTCTCTGCCTTGATATATGTGTGTGTGTGTCTGTGTGTGTATCACTTTCCCTCTTTCCCTCCTTCGTATTTCTCTGTCTCTCTCTGTGCAGGGCAAGTTTCCGTTCTCGAGTTTTTGACTGGCTCCTCAACTCCTGTCCCGCCATCCTTTCGTTCCCGGAACTCACACAGTCACGGTGGGTCTGTCTGTTTCTCCATCCCTCCTTACCGTCGTTTCATCTTTTTTTTTTCCTTTGTTCCTGACTTCTGTCTCTCTTCCTTTGCTTTTTCCTTCCTCCCTTCTCTCTTGCTGGTTTCGTTTCCGTGCCTTCTTTCTCGACGTCACTTTTGTGGCTCGATGGATGCTTGGTTGATTTGAAATGTTCATGATTTCGGGGTTGATTTGAAATGTTCATGATTTGCGGAGCGATTGTGGTTTCGTGACTTCTTGGGGGAGAAACTGCTTCATGTGAAGGAGACTGATTGACTCCTTCGTTAGCCTCCCACAAGTCACACAAAAAGGTCTATGACTTAATTTCCGATAAATGGACGCGTCCCCTCACGTGCATGATCGATTGCCTGATGGAGTCGCTGCAGGCACATCTCTCCCGGGATGGACGTCGTGAAGTCCCTTGACGGCACTCCCACCGCCGACTGGGTGGTGCCTGCGCCTGCTGCGGTGTTCTGATTCTGTTCAAAGCTGGAGAGGAAAGGAAAGGGAAAGGGGAAAGGAGAGAAAGACGCAAGAGGACGCAACAAGACTGTCTTGATTGGGTGGCAACGGAAAGGGAAAAGGGGAAAGGGGAAAAAGAAATGCGATTCATTCATTCACTCATTCATTCATTCATTCATTCATTGGTTCTGTTGTCATACATCGAAGTTGCCGAAGGGGAAAGCAGAGGAAGGGAAAGGAAAATAAGGTGATGAGACTTTCAAATGTTGTTTGGGTGCATGGTGAGTACTCCTTCCCTCGTTTGACTTGTTCGCCCTGGTTTTCTCTTGTTGCGCTTGAACAGTGTATACACTTATAGAAAGTAGACAGCAAAGACACGCAAGAAACAGACAACTTTTTGAACCGGGTGGCGCACTAACTGCCTCCATTTGTGTTGGTCTCATGTTAAAAAATTATGTTTTTAAAAAACTCAGTTAGTTAGTTAGAAGATCGATGCCTAATAGTTTTGGAAAGATTTCCAAGTGATATGTATAGTTAATTATCAATCATAAATTATTTTATAAGTTTTTTATATTTATTTCATATTGACTGATTTAATTCATTGAGTCACATTGACAACTGTTTAAAATTTGAATACATTTATATATATATATAAACGATATTGAATATTTATATTTACATTCATTATATATCTGGCCATTGATAGTGATTTGCCGTTCGGGCGCGATTTCTGGTAGAAGGGCGATAGTGCTTGTCGGCGACTGCTCGATCAAAAGGCGATGAAAGCACCAATTAAAGTAGCAATTACATCTATAGTTGTACCACTATATCATTAGTCATGCATGCATATTACATGTCTAGTTGCGTGTAGTAAGGAGGATAATAATAATTTAATTTCTATTTTAAATAGTCTTAATTAATTTGAATTAAAATTTTATGAGTGTGCAAAGTATGTAAAAAACTTAAAACTTAGTTTAAAACTTGAATTTAATCTAGAATTTAATAAGAATCTAGCCTGAGATAAGAATATAATAAGAATGCATCGGCTCTACGTGGCTTAGTCATTCATTAATTCTTTTATTCCTTCATATGCAGTGTCGATCAGGCCTGGTGTCAAGCACGCTGCGCTTCATTCAATCTTTCCTGACTGGGAGGCGACGAAGAGCAGCCAAGAGCGCCCTGTAAGTCCGAAACCCCTGCAGACTGTTCTCGGCAGTGAAAGACAGAGTGCGGCCGTCCTCAGACACGCAGACCGCAGCGAGACCAGGACCAGGCGATGCAGATGCGGCAGATGCGGAGCCACTCGCCGCAGTGTCCCCGGTCTCTTCTGTGCGTTGAAGTGGGCCAGGCTCAGAGAGAGTCTCTCTTTCTTGTGCCTCCCTGACCGTTTGCACTGCAGTGTCGAACTCTTTTCTGTCGACTAGGCGCCGGAGTCGAATCTTGTATTGGAGGTCGGAAGAGGGGAGAGGAATGTCGGGAAGTGCTGAGAGACGGGATTGGACTGACTGCTCAGTGCCTGCGTGACTGTCTTTCTCCTTCTGCTTCTCTGAAGGACCATCGGAGGCTGGCATTGGTGCGGAGGAGCAATCCAGAGTTGACTCGGAGGGCTGATTGAGAAGGCCGGAATTCTTCAGAGCAGTCACCACGCACTCCTGCAAAGTTCTCTTTCGAAACGACAGAATGAGATGCGTCAAGCGACAATGATGGTTTTCGTGCTTGTATGTGTGCACGTAGCTTTCATTACTACGAGCGGAGGATGGAAGGTAAAGTATTTGACTCACAACGCAACATCCTTGATTGAGACTTCGCTTTTTTGGATTGAGTCTTTCGGACATGCACTCAGTTCGATTTCTTCTTTGCTTCATTTCACTCATCATTTAAAAATCTGTCGTTGAATTGAGGAAGTCAACCAAAGAGAAAAAAGAAGAATGAAGAGATCCATCGGGTTGGTGCGAGAGGGAAAAACGAGACGACACAAACAAAAGAGAAAAAAGAAGAATGAAGAGATCCATCGGATTGGTGTGAGAGGGAAAAACGAGACGACACAAAAAGATGGTGACGGAGGGGCAGACCGCAGGAAAACATCCTCGAAAAAAGGAAAGAAGAAAGAGAAGAAAAGAGGGGGAAGGACAGCACACACGCACGCACACACACACACACACACACACACACACACACACACCACACCACACACACACAGACACACAGACACACAGACACACAGACACACAGACACACAGAAACACAGACACACAGACACACAGACACACAGACACACAGACACACAGACACACACACACACACACACACACACACAGAGACACAGAGACACAGAGAGAGAGAGAAAGAGAGACAGACTCTGTGAGCGAGAAGAGCGGCAATGAAAAGCCAGAAAGCAGGGGAAAGTCAAAAGAGGGAGCCTGGAAGCTGAACACACTGCCGGCCTCTCAGACGAAGAGATACAAGTGCAGGGAACAGGACGAAGAGAGGGCTTGCTTTCCCCTTCTTCTGACCTTCAGCTTCTCGATGTGTTTGGGGATCTCTTCTTTTGGTGATACCCCCACCAGGTTGTCCTCTGTGGACTTCACTGCCACGACTGCAGGCAGAGAAGGGAATGAGGTTCTCATCTCCTCAACTCCCACGTCCGTGCCGGAGTAAGCCAAAAGTTTTACGCCGAAGTGTTTGGCCAGCAGCGCGTTGTGCAGACCCTCGCTCAATGGGATGCCGTTCACAGAAAGACATTCTACCCATCTAGGCACATTCGTATGTGCAAGGAAAGAACCAGACCCCAAAAATCCCCACTGACACCCCCCTGCTGTCTCCCCTTCCTCAGGAGACGGCCTTGCCATCCCGTGGTATCCAAGCATGATCACCAAGTCACAAGTCTCCACCCCACACATCATGGCCGTTCCATCGTCCTGCTTTGCAACCTCCACTTCCGAAGGCAGCAGCTCAAGAAGAAGATTGTCCTTGGACGCGTGCCCGTCGCACACCTTCACAGAACAGGAGGGAAGGACGGACTTGCAGGCGGAGACGGCCGCAGTGACCTCATCGGTCATCCACAGTCTCGCCTCCTCGTAGGACGCTTCGCCCTTGATCGTCTGTTGAGCAGAGACCACTCCTGCAATTCCCTCCATGTCCACAGACACAAGAATGCGCATCTTCAGTACGCACTGCCTGCCGATTCACGATCACTCGCTGTCAGTCACTGAAGCTCTTCAAGACTCCTCGATCGTTGTCTCGTCTCCCTCTGTCCATCGATCAATTCGATCGCTGTCCCTTTTCACGGCGCCTCTCAGGGAGATTCACAAACGAAGAGGCAGCTGCAAGTTCTGAAAGCGCAAAGCAGTTTTCCCCTGTTTAACGAAGGCATGTATGACGGGCACGCGATCGACCTTTCGAACGTGTGGTTACAGCTAGAGAAAATTAGTGTGTAGATTATGACTCAACTTGTTACGTAGTGTTGCATGCATGAGTTTCACTCAGTGCACGCATATGCATGCATTAGGTAATCCAACTAATGAAGAGTCAAATATATAGGATTTTATAGGAAAAATTTAAAAACTAATATTTTTTAA
>JAHBMJ010000021.1:47500-53365 GCA_018398765.1 Chromera velia | reverse complement strand
GGGGGGGGGGGGGGGGGGGGGGGGCATCTCAGTATATATTAAACATACACACCCGTGAACGCCACCTGCAGAAATACATGCACACAAACAGAAAGTCAGTCGAATCGCCAAAATACACATAAAAGCATGCATGCAAACATAACCTGTATCTTTAATTTGCATTAGAATGATACATAAAATCAGGAAGCCCGAAATTGGGAAAGCAATCGGACGGGCAGGAAGGCCGAAATCGGGAAGGCAATCAGACGGCCAGCAAGGCCGAAATTGGAAGGCAGTCAGGCCGCCAAGAAGACCGAAATTGGAATGCAGGCATGTAGGCAGAAAGAACGAACTCTGGGAGGCAGTCAGACACACAAGAAGGCCGAATTTGGGAAGACAGTCGGGCCAGCAGGAAAAACAAAATTGGGAAGGCCATCGGGCAAGCAGGATGACCGAAATTAGGAAGCATTAGGAGGAAACCTGGGCAGGAAGGAAGGCCAAAATAGGGAAGGCAATCAGGCAGGCAGGAAAGCTGAAATTGGGAAGCCAACCGGACAGGCAAGAAGGCCGAAATTGCGAAGTCAGTCAGGCAGACAGAAAGGCCAAAATTTGGAAAGCATTGAGGCAGACAGAAAGACCGAAATTTGGAGGGCAGTCAGGCAGGCAAGAAGGCCGAAATGGGAAAGCAGTCAGCATGGCAGGAATGCAAAACTCTGGAAGGCAGTCAAGCAGGCAAGAAGGCCGAAATTGGGAAGGCAATCAGGCAGGCAGGAAAACCGAAATTGGGAGCGCGGCGAAAGCCAAAATTAAGAAGGCAATAGAGCAGGCGGAAAAGCCGAAATTGGGAAGGCATTTAGCCAGACAGAAAGGCCGAAAGCTAGAGGGCAGTCAAGCAGGCAAGAAGGGCGAAATTTTGGAGGCAGTCAGGCAGGTAGAAAAAAACATAGCCTCAGCACGTAGGGGCGCTACTCCCTTTCGCAGTCTGAAGACTGCGGCCTTAAGGAAATTGCAAAGACCTACCTCTGGAGGAGTTGAGGAAGGACTGGGACACAAAACAAGCATCTCCTGGAGGAGACCCACGACCTGCAAAGAGCAGAGGAGGGGGCAGGGGTGAACAACACACGCAAAGGGAGACGGCAGTTTTGTGCCTTGCCGAGGGCAGACCAGTCAGTCATTCAGAAACCATAATGGCCAGGTTGCAGCCACATAGGAACACTCACAGGCATCGTACAAAGCCTTTTGCATACACCAAGAAGGCTCATCTCTGCAAATAAGATTTTTTCAATTCCCTCATTGGGAGGGGGGGGTGGACCCTCTCGTAGGGGTACGAAGCAGGCCAATTTGGTACCCTTGGTGAAGGGGGGGGGTCCGACCTGCTCTACAGGTTTGCATCCAAAATATGTCTAGGAGTGTTTCCTCAACACATTTTGGATGCAAACCTGCAGAGCAGGTCGGACCCCCCCCCTCCACCAAGGGTACCAAATTGGCCCGCTTCGTACCCCAACACTCCTAGACATATTTTGGACGCAAAGCTGTAGAGCAGGTCGGACCCCCCCCCTCCACCAGGAGTACCAAATTGGCCCGCTTCGTACCCCTGCGAGAGGGTCCACCCCCCCCTATTACTGGTGGAACGACACAAAACGAACTGACCTAATTGAGCGATCCAAACCAGTTCGCCAACCCTTCTAGTTGTTGTACAACTCCTTTGCACCGAGGCAACCACTCTCACGAGCAACTAGAGGTGTCCAGCCAACACAGATACCGGAGGGGGAAAAAACTCTGGAATCTGTAACCCCTCCAAAAATGAGGTTCTGGAACAACAAGCTGAACACGATTTCGTCGTTGTCAAGCTTTCCAATATAATTCAATGGAATGCTTGACAACGAGATTTTGTGGATAGAGGTCCATTCTGTTGACCCGACTTTCTGACTGGAGGAGAACTTTCTGAAGACCTGACTGAGAATTTTTCAGATCGGCATTTTGAATTAAATTTTTGATAGATCAGCGCGCAGCCGGGAAGTGCTTTTTGGCCTTGGTGGCTGGCCAGGCCCTGGCTTGCAACGCGTAGCTTGCCTTCCGAGGCCGTCACATGGTTGGCTGATCTAAAATCGGCTCGTAAAATCGGCTTTCCGTCGAGTGTTTCAAGTCGATCAGAGCATGACCTAGTGCTGCCTCTCTCCCATCACACAGACTTGCTCTCCAGCGATGAAAGTAGGCTTTATCGAAAGCCCAGAGGATTGGCTTCTTTGCTTTTTCTTAGGTTTATGACATTCACTCTACTGGTTGCCCTGAGAGGGCAATTTCGATCTTCCATCACGAAGGGCACGGCCCGTCTCCATGCAAAGGGGCCTACAAAGTTACCCCAGTAAAGCTTCTATTGAATCCTTTCCATGCGTGCGCTCTAACAAGCTCTAGATGAGGAGTTGGAAAGGCTTTCTGGATGAGGGGGCCAGCTCTGGGTGGCCAGAAGGTGAGCCACTTTATGAATTTTTGCATATCTGTGCTGCAGGTCAGACTGAGCCTTTCTCAGAGGACCGTTTGTCGGTGCTTGCGTTTCGTGAGGAAGCATTCCGGCTGGTAATCTCGGGTGATCTGAAGTTGTGGGAGTGAGGCGCAGCTCTTGTTTGCATAAGAATTTGAAGGTAGGGCTCCTGGGTGGACTAAGACCCAGTGGCCAGTGCCGGGCCTCACCCAGAAAAAACAAGAACGCTATGATGGCTGGTCGTGGGCAAGGCCCTCTGGCTAGAGGCCATCGATCGATCAGGCTTTCAGAAGCTAAGCATTTACCTCTTGCACAGTCATAGTGCTCAACATTTGTTTGGTTGAACTGCTTTCTGTGGGTGTCAAATCGGCAGATCTGTTTGCGGACATTCATTCTTACCTTTCATGGGGGTTGCCCGCTGTATGCTCCCTCCTTACATCAGTGTGCGAATTCGGCGTATTCCATTAGAAGTAAAAGTTAGCTTGTTTGTATATTACACTGCGCATTGTCACATGCCTGCAGAGTCTGCAATCACTCTCCGATATATCAACATACTATAACTCTTTCACCTCACTCACGTCCAACAATTTCCAACTTACACACCACAAACCCATTAAACCTTATCTTTAAAAGTTGTTCATACTTTCATGCAGGTAAAAAACAATAAATAGAATCATTCTAAATGCTTTAAAGACTTAGTTTTTTATATAAAATTTAGTGTGATACATAGAAAATTAAAAGTCACTTTCTAGTACAAAAGTTTCAATTGTCAGTACAGTCAGTTATTTAAAGCTGTCCGACATCATCCGTTTGGTATACCACGCACTCAACCGATCGACTTCGGTGGCAATGCAGAACGCCACCAGTCACAGCTGCCATACGATTGCAGACTATCTTCGTTTTGTCAAACTGGTCAGTGTGTGTGGTCCTCGAGCTGTGTATTGCTGTTTGGTTCTGTATGTTTATATCTGGCTGTCTATCAGTCTGTCCGTTTGCATCTCTGTCTGTCAGACTGTCCGTCTGTTGGCGTCTGTCAGTCTGTCAGTTTGTCTGACCGTCTATCTCTAAGGCCACGACAAGCTACCGTCTTTCACATCTGTATGTAAAGGCTCTTTGGTTGCAGGTCATGGCAGAGGACATGTTGCTGAACGGGTGGAAACTATCCTTCGGTGAAGGTCTCTTAGGGGGAAGTGATGATGAGGTCGAAGTGGATGAGACCAAAGCGGGAAAGTGCAAGTACGGCAAAGGACATCCAGTAGCAGGCGTCTGGATTCTTGTGGCCGTTTCTTGGAAAACCAAACGTTTCGTTGCAGAGCCCGTCCGGTGCAGGTCCGTCAATAATACAAATGAATGAGTGGATAAATAAATAAATGAATGAATGAATGCATGAATGAATTACTAATCCGATTAGTGTTGAAACGTTGCATAAACTGTGAATGAAGAACTGAAAGAAGAATAAGTGACAGCTTGAATGCATCAATGAATGAATGAATGAATGGAAGAACAAGTGACGGCCTGAATGCATCAATGAATGAATGAATGAATCAATCAATGAATAAATGAATAAAGAAATGAATGAAATGATCAATGATTGAATATAAAAAGTATGTAAATAAATGAATCAATCAATCAACACTCCCGATAATATACAATAATGAATGAAGAATTAATGAATATATACATAAACAAATGAATGAATGAATGAATGAATGAATGAATAAATGAATGCATGCATCAATAAAGGAATGAATGAGGACAATGACTAGGGCCAATGAATTACGAGCTGACTAAATGTAACCAGACCTCGTTTGTGCAACGTTCTATACATGGTTCTTTGCAGATGCAAAATGGTGATCAAATGGTTTCTAGACCGTTATGTGAACAAGACAAGCGTTCTCATTACCGACGGTTGGTCGAGTTACCGTGCTAAGGGTGTCGGGGACTCGTTCCGCAAGCACCGTTGGGTCAACCACAAAAAGCAGTTCAAGAACAAAGATGGAACCTATTCGAACACGGTCGAGGGCAACAGCCTCGCCATCAAAAGAGTAACTTGTCGCAGCGACTGGAGGTTCGATAGCATTATGGTTCCTCTGCTTAGTGCTGTGTGGAGACGAAACCACGAAGGCGAATTCTGGTCCGCTTTCTGGACTGCAGCGTCTGCTGTTCGCTACCCGCATTATCCCTTTTTCTGGAAATCATCTCACAACTCATGTACACTGATTGCTGATCATCTGGACTCGCTGAACCGTCCTCCGCAGTGTGACTATGCTCAGAAAAAGGCATGACGAGCTGCGTTTCGAATTGTACGGAAAGCCGTCGCGCGTGCAAACGCTGAGGCTCCGTCATTCTCATCTGACGGTTTTCGTTCCATCCGATTGGTTCCTCTTTCGAACATCGATTTGCTCCGTACAGACAACAACGCTCATTCAGCCAAGCAAATCCATCTCCAATAACAAACAAAGTCTGAATTTGAATTCGCTGTTTCAATAAATAATTTAATAATCTAACGAATCGATTCCCAAAACACTTCAAATTAATTATTACGAATCATTCTAATTAATAAACCACTTAAACACCTCAATTTGGTTGACGTAGTAAGTTTTAAGCATCTATTTATAGTGCATCAATTTTTTAGTCGTTAAATTTTAGATACATCTTAGAGCTCTTAAATTTTTTTATATATAGTGAATTTAGAATTTATTTGACAAATATTTTGCAAAATTTTCCTCAAGTTAAATAATCAATATATTTTGAACAAATTTCAGCAAAATAATCAGTCTACAATCTGTAAACAATTTTTATTGAAACTGAATCGATCTCTATCAGCACTAAATGGAGATAGTCGCTAGTAATTCAAAAACAACCTTTTTTAAGAACATGAAGGGACCGTATGCAGCATACCAACTATTACACCCGATTATACCCCACACAGCAGATTCTACACTTCTATCCTACTGCCCAGACTGTTGTAAAAAAATCCCACCAGCGTGCTTCAATCGCAGCTAGAAAACAAACCAATCAAAGAGTTTCTTCGACCGCCTTCGTTCGTTAGAAACCTTCCAATTTGAAGAGTCTGTTTTCATATAAAAATCAACCCCCAATCACTGAATACTGCTATATTTTCACTCCTAGTTCACTGAGGGAGCACCTGCTCCGCGAGGTCCCTCTCGGTTGTTATCTGGGTGCTCTCACGTGGAAATAGATAGGATTTTACTCATCTGATCCCGTGTATCGGTTCCCTCATTAATTGTCACCAGGTTGACCTCGGCAACATAATTTCTGCTTAACTCATGGAACTGCTCCATAGTGGGCCAGTCGGTCCACCTCTCTCGCATGATCTCCATTCCCATATTCCACGGAAACACCCAAACTCTTGACGGATAACGTCCGTCATCAGAATTCAG
>JAHBMJ010000021.1:17500-37500 GCA_018398765.1 Chromera velia | reverse complement strand
GTTGCATCAAAAATCGGGTCTTCATGCATGAGTTTCAAACACAAGGTAAGATGCAAACTTGAAGTCACAGCAAGCCATGATACCAGTTTGAGATGTTAGCCCCTGTTTATCTTTTTCAAAACCAATTTTTTATAGTTATAAACTATATTAAAAAAAAAAAAATAAAAAATGTAGCCCGGGGGGCTGATTATATTACTTTTGAAGTGAGTAACTAGTGAATAAATATATTCCATGATTAAACACCTTTGATATATATATATATATATATATATATATATATCCACTCTAGCAAAGCCAACTTCATTCATTCATTCATATATGTTGATGTCCTTGTCGTTTGCGAGGGGGACCCTAGGTGTGGACTTTAGTTAGTTTAGTTCTTTAGTTAGTTGATATTTTCCCGAAAAACCAAACTAACTAACTAAATTGTGATTCATTTTTTTTTTTGACAGTTTTAATCTAGTTTGACCCTAGGATTTAACCAGCGTGTGCACCCCCCTTTTCCCCCAGTATCATGATACTTGATGTCATTGCTAGTGTCATTGATTATTGATAATAATGAGACCAGAGATAGAAGCCGACCAGAGAACAAGGACCCAAGGGGAGAACTAAGGGGAGGACATTTTTGAGGGTGATAACCCTCAGTCTGGGAATGAACTTGCAGATGAAGCCCAGGAACTTTGAGCCAAGCTGAACTGAAATGAGAAAATGGCGTTAATCATGAGAAGTGGCGGTCCGCAGGCCTTCCGCTCGGTGGCACTGCGGCTGTCTGTCTGGTTGGCTGGGTGGCTGACTAGGTTCCCTTCATTGTCTTTTCCTTTGCGTCACGGTCAACGGAGACGGATGAAGATCTGATTGCCTTCTTCTGTCCGTCCTGACTTTCATTGCTCTCAGCTGTCTGCATGTCTCTTTTCTTTTCTCATGCTTGTGAAGTCAAGTCTACTTTACTGAAACGACGACAGATGCATCTATCGACTCACTTCTTGAAGCGATCTGACGCCGTTCCCTATTTCTCTCCTCACACACTCACTGTGTCTGACTGCCTGCCTGCCTGCCTGCCTATCTGTTTGGTTGTCCGTCACTCCCCTCACTTATCCTTTGCTCTGTCTGCACCTCTACAATGACAGAGAGAACATGCACAGACACACACGCACGCACAAGCAGGAGAGAGGGAGAGGAGAGAGAGCCTGCTCGCGTGTTCCTGCCCTTCATTCATTCTTTGCAGTGTGCCCGCAGCACCGCCAGGCAGGGAAGGGGGAGGCAAGGGAAATAATTTCCCCATCAATCCACCCGCCTCGCCTCTTTTCAAGATGTGGGACAGAAATCCATCCTTCCTTCCTTCCTCCCACCCATCCAAAAATGAGACCTGCCTGCATCACAAGGTGCTGATCGAAAAAGAAGGACAACGACAATTAAGTAACAACATACATGAAAACGAGAGGATCGCCGCCCAGACAAAGAGGAGAGGAACGAAAGAAAGAAAGAAAGAAAGAAAGAAAGAAAGGAAGAAAGAAAGGAAGAAAGAAAAGAAAGGAAGAAAGAAAGAAAACGGACAGAGACGTTAACAGACCGACCGACCGATGAACGATAGAGGTCGAAGCGCCAGAAGGAAGAACAAAAAAAGCGCACGGACGACGATCTCCCCGACATGCAACAACGAACAAAACCAACCAACGAGCCAACCCAGCAACCAAGAAACAAACGAGTCGGTGGACATGGAAAGAACGGCAAAACTCATTCAGAGCAGAGAGGCGACACTCGCCCTCTCTGCGTTGAACTTTCTTTCTTCCTCCTTCAGCTTCTTTTTTCTTTGCCTTTGCTTTTGTGATTGCTCTTTCCCTTCTGCTCTCCCATTGTCAGAAGACCAGCGGGCCGCTGAAAGAAGCTTGCAGGCACATCCATCTCTTCTCGCTCGTCTCCATGTCGTGCCAAATGAAGGGCGTTTACTTCATTTGTTTGACTCCCTCTCTTGCCTTCCTGTTCCTCCTCACTCCTTCTCATGATTTTCTTTTCCTCCGTTTTCTCAGTTCTCCCTCTTGTTGGTGTCTCCAAACTTTCCTTCCTTTCGCAACTCGACACACAGGGACGGACACATGCAGACATTCAGAGAGAGAGAGAGAGAGAGAGAGAGAGAAGCGTCGAGTGCCCGATCCACCCACCATCCCCAACTCTGTCTTGTCTGTCTTGCCAGATGGTCTTTTTTGTGTCGCGGTTGCAAGCCACCCGTCTGTAGCTCTTCGACTTGACTTCTTTCATGCCTCAACCAATCAATAAATCAATCAAGAAAGCCTTTTCAAAAAAGGGCAAAGGAGAGTGAATGAAACCGTTCATCTTCTCCTTCTGTTACAGCAGTTCGTCATTGCATCGTTATTGGTGGCGCGGTGACGGAAATGAAGTGGCAGACCCACTGCCTGATTGCCTCTCTGTCTACTTGCATGTTTGTTTGACTGTCTCATTGCCTACCTGTAGGATATCGTCACCAGCAACAGCCCACCAGTAAACCAAACGAACCTTTTCTCTTCACTGCCCCAGACGACACCTGGATAGTCGCGCAGTTACTTATCTCACTCCCTTTTCAATTCATCCATGAATTCTTCCAATCCATCGATGGCAACTCAACCAGAACGCGTGCGGGACAGCCGACGGAAAAGGAAGGAGGATTGAGGGCAATCTTGCTCTCTCTCTGCTCGTGCAGTGGGGGAAGAAGAGAAAGAGAAAGGCAGACAGTAAGAAAGATGCCTCCTCGTGAAGTGGCGAGAGAGAAGCGGAGACCCTCGCCTTCCGACCGACTGACCAGCCTCAGGAAGGAAGGAAGGGAAGAAGAAGGCCTCCACATAGCGATATGATGAGAACGAAGCTCTGTCTGTCTGAATTTGATTAAAAGAAATTTCCTTCGCCGTCGGCAGGCCCTCTGGAGACAAGCAGACACGACAAGCAACAGACAAGCGGACAAGCAAGAAAGAAGCGAAGAAGGGAAAGACGTGCAGTCTGCGGTCATCGGTGGACAAAATTGGGGCTGCATGCGTGAAGGGAAGGTGCCCTCCAAATTTGAAGAACCCGAAACGGAGGGCAGCCAGGCAGCCAGGCAGGCACGCACAAGAGATTAAAGTGGAATGAATGGATCAATGGTTGAATGATTGACAGATCAAATAAATAAACACAGCGAATAGGAGGTGACGAGCAGGCGAATGTGAGTCGAAGCACCCAGACGGGGAGAAGTTCGTTAGGAGAGACAAACATGAAGATAGACACATGGGCACAGTGGAAGAGAGAAAGAGAGCGGGTTGGTGTCTGTGGTATGTTCTATCTATCTTGCCGCCTAACTCGTCTTGTTTGGTTGTGGTTGATGGGATCACTCATTCCATTTTCCTTCTGCCCCTTCCTGTCCCATTGGTTGTCAAAACAAAAACCAGGAGCCAAAATGGCATGGAGACGCGAAAGACTCCAGCGAGGAATGAGGGGAAACAGTGACTTCATTCTTCTGACCAAAAACACCTAAGGAGTCGAAAGATTTCGCCTTTCGCACTTCTTTCTTTTTTTCTTTGGGTTTGATCTCTTTTCCGACTTCAAGTTTTCTCCCATCTTCACTGGCTTCCCTGTTTTCAGGCCTGCAGTTCATTCAGGTCGCTTGCGCCTTTCTTGAACGGAGCAGAATAGAACTTTGTTTTGTGTGTGTGTGTGTGCTAAATGTTTCCTCTTGCCTTCTTTACTACCACCCATCTCCCTGGCCCTCCCGTTGGATTTCCTTCTTTCCTTGCTTGCTTCCTCATCCGTACTTCCCCAGGTAGGTGTGTTGGCCTTGCCCCTCAACATCAATTGACTTCAGTGCTCTGACGGCGCGAAGGAAAATTTGTGCAGTCACTCTCTCCCTCCATCCATCAGCGAATCAACCCAATCAGTCCCCCCCTCCCTCTCCCCCTCTGCCTGCACGAAGCAACAAAGCGTCTCTCTCTTTCTCCCCTCCCCCCCCAGAAAGAATAATAAATAAAGATACAGATGGGATTTGCGGTTATTCACAAAAGGAGAGGCGAGACAAAAGAGCACATCTTCTTTTCTTCCTGCAGGAAGGAAGAGGGACACCCAACAACCAACTGAATAGATTACCCGAAAGGTCGAGGGGACCAAATGCTGCAACGCGCACGTCAACAAGCTGCCTGCTTCTCTTTTCCTCTTCTTTGTTTTCTCTCCACTCTCTGTGGTGCGGGGGCAAGCCGAAAATGAGGCAAGGAAGCACGAAGCCTTACACGGTAATGCCGACGGGAGACGAACAAGGATACCTTTTTGCACCCGCCCAACGAGGCTCTCTCTCTCTCTCGCTCTGTGCAAGAAAAGGCGGGCCTACCGAGGACACGTAACCATATCTGATCAGACAGCAAGGAAGGAAGGAAGAAAGAAAGACTGTTTGTTCCGGTTAAATAGACAAACTGGTGGATAAAAAAACATGAGGCAAAGAGGTGCGAGCAGAACGACCAAAACCGCACACTCTCCCACCCCCTTTCTTCCCCTTCACTCTCTCCACATGAGAAAGACTCGAAGAGAAAGACGAAAGCAGCAGCGCGACAGCCAGGGTGCAGCAAACAGGCAGGCTGGCTAAAGGACAAAGGCTTTCAAGCATTACAAGGCAGAAAAGGCACATTGAAGGCTCAACCTGCCCACCCTCTCTCCCTCTTCCCCCCCCTTCTCTCTCTCTCTCAAACACACACATTAAAGGACAACGCACAAAACACCAAACATGCATACATGCTGTGTGCCTGTCTGTCTTTTGTTTCACTTAATTTCTTCTTTTCTGTTTTCATTTCCACCGCAGAGGGGGGGCAGAGCGACAAAAAGAGGTGATCGAACGATCGCGTCCCAACACCGTCAAGGAGGGAAGAAGGGGGTGTGGGGATAAAAGAAAGGAAAGAAGAGCCCCCTCTCTCTCACTTTCTTTCTTGCCTGCATGCCCCCTCCCATGAATGCCTCCCTTTACAGGCCCGTCAGTCCGTTGAATGGAAGGAAAAGGCCTCGCTCCCCCCCCCCCCCCCTCTCCCTTCGATTGCAAAAGGATGCATGACCTCGGCTTTTCTCTCTCTGCCTTTCTCAACAAATGAAAACCTTCACAGTCCGCGTACTGATCGTTTTCTTTCTTTCTTTCTTGCTTGCTTTCTTTCCTTCTTTCTTTCTTTCTGGTTTCCTCCTTCATTCCGTCTTGCATTCCTTTCTTTCTTTTGGCAGCATAACACCCAGATCCGCCCCCTTCCCTTCCCCTTCCTTTCGAGATCACTGGGTCTTGTGCGCTCCGACAGACTCTTTGTCTGTCTGTCTTTCTTTCTTTCTGTCTCGGTGCGCTTGTCTCTTTGTTTGTGACTCTGTCTACCTGTTTGTCCTCCTGTGTGTGCGGGAGTGTGTATGTGTGCGTGGATGTGTGTTTAAACAAAGGAGGGAGGATTGTATGGGAATGAATGTGCGTGGAAGGAAGGAAGAAAGATGGGAAGGAAGAGAAGAGACCCGAGAGGAGGCAATGGAAGGAAACGTTTTTGTTTTCGTTCCGTTCCTCATTCCAGCCCGACAAGGTGAGAGAAGAAAGAAGCGTGCAACAAGGAAAGGAGAGAGGAGAGGCAGATACGATCTACCGTCTCCTCACATGCACATACTGAAACAGTGCACACATAACTGGCATCTCGCAGGTACACACATGCAACCACACAAACGCACAGAGACAGAGAGAGAGAGAGAGAGAGAGAGAGAGAGAGAAATCCTCCTTCCACCCACGCAAGGAAATTCGCAAAGAAACAAAAAAACACGAACGAAAGAAACAACCGAAGACGGAAATGGTTGAAGGAAAGGCGGCCAAAAGAAGAAAATTCATTCCTCTTCTACACACAAAAGGAAGCGTACCAACAAACGACCAACAAAAAGAAAAACGAAACGAAACCAAAGGACAAACAAGACAAGACTGCATCGAGTGACCGGCCAGACAGCTGTCGGACAGCCAACCAACCAGACAACCAACCAACCAACGAATCGAAGGATCAATCCATGCATTTGCCAAGTCATGTAAGCATTCGGATAAGAAAGGAAGAAGGAAGTGAAAGAAGAGCTCCACGCCCCTCCACGCCCCTTCAAAACCTTCAAATCACCTTCATTTATTCCCTCGTCTTCTTTTTTGAAGAGTCCTTACCGTACTGCATGGCCTCATTCCTTCCGTCCTTCCTTCTTCCCTCCCTCCTCCCTCTTTTCCTTTCTGACACTTCAAATTGCAGAACCATCAAAACGAAGCCCGAAGCTTCAAGTTCTCTTTCTCTTTTTCTTTTTTTTTCGAAGATTATCGGGATCTTCTTGTCGGCCCCCACCTCAAACAAACCAGTTCTGTTCTGTTCTGAACGAACGCATACCTGCCTGCCATTTTTCTTCTTTCAGCATGTCCTTGTACGACCACCTTCCTCTTCTTCTGATATCTCTTCTTCTCCACACAGCAAAAAACGAATTCTCCATCGCCCTCCTTGGACTCTTACACCTTCACCTACACACACACATACATACACACACACAGGTCTTCACCAGGAATACCCATATACCGATGCCCGCTCCCTTTCCCCCACGAGAAAGCCCTTCAAAACCCCTTTCCCCCCCTTCCCAACAACAGACAAATCCCCAAAACCATCCATACAGCCAGCCAGAAAACCAGACGGTCAGCCAGACAGGCACACCCAGACAGACAGAGATACCGTTGAACAGACAGACAGACAGACAGACCAACCGACTGACCGACCCACGCACCCTGCCAGCCAAGAGACGGACATGCAATCCCTCCCTTCTCTCCTCTTCTCTTCTAGCCAGAGATGAAGAAAGTGCAAAGAGGAAGGGGACGGATGAAGAGATGAATTCAGAAAGGGTCCGAAAGGAGGGAAGTAAGAAAGACAGAAGGGAGGGGCAGAAAACAAGAACGAAACGAAGACACATTCGTCTGCCAGGCTTCTCACCCCCCACAAACACATTCATTCCCACTCCCCCCCCCTGTTCTTTTCTTTTCTTCTCACGCCGGCTCTGTGCCTCCAAAGACACTTACACCGACTCCCCCTCCCCCCCCGTAACTACATCCTTCGCTTGCTGCTGCACCACGCAACGAAGCCGAGGCGCCTCGTTCGTGCCCCGCTCTCAGCCCAGCCCCTTTCGAGTTCGAGGAGGTGGGGGCAGAGCTCAGATTACCTCCAAACCCCCCCTGAGTTCCCCCTCCCATCTGCTGGACACTTGACGTGGGAGGCCCTGCTCCTGTCGCACCGCCACCCTGGCTGCTCCCCCCCCCGCCCTCTCCCGAGTCCACAGCCATGGCTGTCACTGAGCCTCTCTGACCTCCTGCTGCGGTCGAGGAGGTGGCACCCCCGTCTCCACCCACGGCTGAGGAGGCAGAGGCAGACGCGGAGGGATCTGCCGCTGTCACTGCCGGTGTGTTCGCTTCTCCTCCCTCCGCACCCGCAGGCTGGATGCAGCAATCAAGTGAAGTACATGCAGAGAGAGACGAATGAAACCTGGATGAGAGGAACAGGAAGGAAGGACGGAAGGAAGGCAGAGATAACAAAAAGAGAATAAACTGCTTGCCCTACACACACCGCTCAGACAAACACCTTCTTTTTTGCCTCCTTTCCCGGATCGTTTTGCAACTTCTCCTGGAGGCGCACAAGAAATCCTCCAACAACTCATCCAACTCCCCTACTGACTGACAAACTGACTGACCATCTCTGAAGGAACAGTTCCGGCAGCATTGACTGCCAACAGAACGTTGTTTCTGCATCATCACAAAGAGAGAGAGAGAGAAAAGGAAAAATGAAAGAGGCGGTCAATTCCCTGCCTCGCCTCGCTTTGATTTCGCAGTGCTCTGCTGACTCGCTGACTTCCTCAATTGCTGATTGCACACACATCATACGGACGGACTCCCAGATTTGGCGCATGATTGTACAAAGAAGGAGAGGTGCGACCGTCAAACGGAAGACAGAAAAACGAAATACACCCCATTTCACTCCTCCTGCCGTATCTGCTCTCCGTGCTTCGTTCAGGTACATGACACCCTCAAAAAGGCACAGGCACCCACATTGAGTAGCTGCAGACTACGAGTAAGTACACACACGCACACGCACGCGCACTTGCTCACGCACGCACACACACACACACACACACACACACACGCACGCACGCACACACACACACACACACACACACACACAGACCTGTACTGTTCGTACTCCTGGGGAGTCACAAAGAGTTGGTACCCTATCAGAGTCAGGAAGTGGACCTCCAGGACGTTGATTTCTCGAGTCTTCACACCCCCAACCTGAAGAAGGGAATTTGCATTTACTTTCATACATACAGATAGTATGCATACGTTGATCTCTCGAGTCTTCACACCCCCAACCTGAAGAAGGAAAAGGAAGAGTGAAAGAATCAAGTGCAGACATCATTAGAAGGATGAAGTCACCTACAGACGAAACAGACGAAGCGGGAAAGAAACAGGAAGCGATGGAAAAAGAAGGGAAAGAGACGGTGTTGCTGCTGGAGAGAAGGATCGCTCCGAGAAAAAAAAAGTGCAAGATCTGCGTGTCTGCGTGAGAATGGATGCGCTTGCCTGGTTTGTGGTGTACGTCTGGCCGACTGACTGACTGCCTGACTCACTTTGGCGTAGTACGCGTTTGCGTAGTACTTATCATCAAAATACTTCACTGCCAGCATGATGGCCGTCACCAGCAACCTGTGGCAAAGAAAGAAAAGGCGGGAGGGAAGACATTTATTTAGTTTTTTTCGTCCATGAAGTCCATGCAGTCAGGTCAGGTCAGAGAGAAACAGGAAGGAAGAGACAAGCACCTGGATGGGCAAACAGAAGTCGTCGTCTGAGTCAAAGAAACCGAAGAACAGACACACGCTTAGAGAGGTGCAATGTCTGCTTGACCCCCTCCCCTTCTGTTTGATTCTCTTGCTTCCCACCGCATTGACACTGATGTTCTTTCTCTCTTCTCTGTTTCCTTCCCTCTGCTACCTACCTACCTACCTGTGAATGTTGAGAGAGCTGATAGTGAAGTCCTGGTGCATGCATTGACTTTCATACAGAATGCATTTCCCTGAAATGCTTGTCTACCTGTGAATGTTGAGAGAGCTGATAGTGAAGTCCTGGTGCATGCATTGACTTTCATACAGAATACATTTCCCTGAAATGCTTGTCTACCTGTGAATGTTGAGAGAGCTGATAGTGAAGTCCTGGTGGATCTTGACGATGCGATCGATGTACACCAACGACAGGACGAAACACTCGTGCGAACACCCAAAGTACTTCGCTATCCTGCACACACACATACGCAGAGGAGAAAGGCAATGATCCAGCAGTCAGTTCAGGTTCACACCACGGAGCTGTTCACAAACTGCTGTTCACATCACGGAGCTGCTTCGCATTTGTTTCAGGTAACCTGCAGAGGGGGGTTCGTGCGTCTGTAACTATTGAAAAGAGAAAACAGGTGGCGAGAGACAGAGCTGCATGGGCGCTGCTTTTCCCATTTGCGTATTTTCCTCCCGAACGGACAAACATATTCAAAAACCTCCTCACCGAATGCCGAGGAACGGAATGTAATGTTCCTTCCTCTGTGCGAAGTGCTTCGAGGAATCGAGGCAGAACGACCACAAACCGACGAGTGTGGAAGAAAGCGAGCAGCACGTCGAAGTGTTCTCTCACCGACCGACCTCATCAGATAGTCGTGTATGGAGATGTTCGGCGCCTTTATGGCGTGAAACCTCGTGATCTGCACAAATCAAATAATCGACTATTTGTCCAAGAGGCTCGGTGAAGTACACGAACTCATGATTCTAATACGATCCTCTAAACTTTGTTGGGATATTGTGATGAAGGAAGTCAACAGAAGGTGACTCACAGGTTATTTAGTTCTCATACACACAAATGCAAACCATCCACTCTTCTGTTCTCTTTTCGTCTCTTTCCTTCCGTTTTTCAGACAGACAGGTTGTCTGTTCCCCCCTCTTCCCTTTGGTCCTCATTGATCTCCTGTTTCTCTTTTTCACCACCTTTCTCTCTCCCCTCGCTTCCCTCTCTGCTCAATCACTCCCAAAAGGTCACCTGTATATTGGTCCATAAAAACAAACAAATAAGCAAACAAACAATCAAACAAAAAGCCAAACAGGCAGACGAACAAACTCGTTTCCAGACACACACGCACACGTGCACACAAACACATACATAGCTTCACGCACAGATACGCGAAGGCGGGTACTCGCAGGTGGAGAGAGCGAGACACAAATCCACCGCAAGCGAGGTCTGTCCAAAGCCCCAAACGGCCGTGCTGACCTGCCCTCTTGTCGACTGGCTCATGGAGATCAGGTGCGTGAGGACTTTGGCCAGAGACGGCACGAAAGAGGCGTCAGTGGGGGAAGCGTCGAATTGCGCGTCTTGGGGGTCTTCTACGTCCATTCTGTCCTCTTCTTTCTTTGCTGGTGGGTTCCTTGCTCTATCCGCTGTCAAATTCCGTGTTCGCCTTGGCGCAAAAGGAAGAGGCTCAGCTGTTCTCTTCCGACTTTTCTGTGAGGCTCTGTCTGAGACCGTGGCGCAGTCTGCCTTCCGAGATTTGCTTTCTTTGGGACGAGTTCCCTTCAGTGGAGGCTCCGTGCTTTCGAGCAGAATCTCCAGAAGATCAATTAGGGCTGAAGAGACCAACAATGCAATGCTGAATTCTGTATGCGACTCTCTTGGAGAAGAAAAGAAAAGTGGTCAGGAATTTGGTAGGCGCCTCTACCAAGTCTTTGTCTTCTTCTATTGAGAAGAGAATTACAAATTTGATTGGAGGTTCGAGTCGCAAGAAGGAGAGCAGAAGAGCACGTTCCTCGCATAGCAGAGCCAGCTAAGCGGACTGGAGCCTGACGGAAAAGTGCCTTTTTCTGTCTTTTCTGACAAGAAAAAGCCAGCCAGAGATGCTGAAAGCAGTCGAGCAAGAGAGCGAACCCTGTCACTGTCTGACGCACAGCTTTGATCGAAGCAAGAGAAGGAGTCGGACTTTCAATGCCACCCTGTAAACGCACAGCGACACAGCGTCGTCTTGAATTCACACAGACCTCAATGAAGCGGGTGGATCAAGAATCAAGGAGAAAGAAGGATTGCAGGAGGGAAATCTTTCTAAGGAAAAGTGATGAGGTGCACTTATGGTGTACTTCTATGCATGTACTTCTTACCTGCTGTACAGACTTTTGCCGGGGCCCCTGGGAGCGCGAGAGGCGCGCATAGGCGCGCGGCTGTCGCCGAGCATATGCGGATCGAAGGTCGGGCCCGCGTCGCTCGAGCTGGTGTATAGAGGACCCCGGCACACTCGAACCCTGCGAAATGCCTTGTCTGTCCCGTGAAACTTCGATCACTCACTTCAGTACAAAGCTAGTTGCACGAGTAGGTAGTGCCTAACCTAGAAAGTCTCTTATCTGCCCCTGCGCTTCTGTCCGGGATTTTCTGAGTCGTGTCGATTTGATGCAGAAGAAAGGAGACGCATAGCATAGGTCTGGATAAGCTCTGGGCGGGGGGTGGTGCAAGCGAGAGGTGGAGAAGGCAGCAGGTCGCACAGATGGGGTTCTGTTCGCTTGGATTTCCCCGGGCCGTTCTGGGATGTCGGATGTCGGCTTCCTTCCCCGTAGCGCTGCGACGCAGGGCTTCACCATTTGTTTTTCGGTTGCCGTCTCCTTTTGTCCGTGGCTTCGCGTCAGCCCCAAGCAGTGGCAGCAAGAAGGCCAATGAGTACATGGTTGACCTTGACAAGGTCCGAAATATTGGCATTAGTGCTCATGTAGACAGCGGGAAGACCACCACGACAGAGCGGATTCTGTTCTACACAGGGAAGATCAAGGAGGTCCATGAGGTGGGAGGGAAGGACGGGGTGGGTGCCAAGATGGACTCTATGGAGTTGGAAAGGGAAAGGGGGATCACCATTCAGTCAGCTGCCACCTTCACAGAATGGGAGGTGGAAAATAAAAGACACAATATTAACATTATCGACACGCCGGGGCACGTTGACTTTCAAATAGAGGTGGAGAGGGCCCTTCGTGTGCTGGACGGGGCCGTTCTTCTCATGTGTGCGGTTGCCGGGGTCCAGTCACAGACGTTGACTGTCGACCGTCAGATGCGCAGGTGGGCATGCAGGCAGAGGGCGATCCAAGAAATTCTTCCACGGGATTTCTTCCGCTTTTTGTGGTCCACTCTCCTCACGATGTTCTTTCCCCCGTTCGCCACCGTTCCCTCTTTCAAAACGGATTCCTCTCCCGCTTCCTTTCCCTTCTGTCTCCTTCCATTCGAGTGTGTGTATGTTGGTAGGACGAACCTCTCCTTTCCCGTGGAAAAACTGATGTGAAAATTCCATCTCGCCACCTCTCCTGCAGGTATCAGATTCCGCGTGTCCTGTTTGTGAACAAACTCGATCGTGCGGGTGCGGACCCCTGGAGGGCCCTCGAGATGGCCAAAAAGAAACTGGGGCTGACCATCCACCCAATTCAGGTGGGTGGGAACAGAAGGGAATGGATACAGGAGAGGGTGTGTGTGTGTGTCTTTGCGTGTTTGTGCGTTTGTGTGTGTGTGTGTGTGTGTGGGAGAGAGAGAGAGAAACTGAAAGAGAAAGAGAGGTGACATGTGTGCTGATCTTGCAGAGGGCGTACCCTTAAGTTTTCTTGACAGTTCCCTGCTTTGTCCGCCAGCCTTCAAAGACTTCTATCGCAAACGTGAATTGCACGTTCAAATTTCTGCATAGGTGTGCGTCTCCTCCCTCCCTCCTCTGTCCAGATTCCCATGGGTCTAGAGCATCTCCACGAGGGAATATGTGACGTCGTCAGAAGGAAGGCCTACCTCTTTGAGGGCCATAAGGGGAACCAGAGAGTGGAAATGGAGGTGCCAGACAAATACAAAGAGGAGGTGAGTGCCTTCCTAGGACGAGGGGGTGAGTGCCTCGGCGAAATGACCAGGGGAGTGCTTGTGGCTGTGCACTGTCTCTCTGCTTTCCTGTGCAATCCTGGAGCATTTTGTTTTTCTTTCAGGTTTCGCCTGGCTTTTGTGTTTCTGTTGGAAGAGATTGAGAGGAAAGAACTTTCGATTGGCTTTCGCAACATGGCAAGTATTCCGTACCATCTCTCCGTTTGTGTTAGTCTCTCCTTCTCTCTCCCTCTCCCTCTCTCTCTCTCTCTCTCTCTCTCACGCACATTCTCTCTGTCAGTCTCTTCATGTCTCTCTGTGACTTGTTCTTCGTTTTGTTTTTGCAGGTGGCGAAGGTCCGTGCCTCTCTCCTTGAACTCCTGGCGGACTTGGACGACGAATTCGCAGAGACCTTTTTAGAGTTGGAGGATGAGGTCAGCGTTGAGGCAGTGGATGCAGCCATCAGGAGACAAACGTTGGCACACAACCTGGTGCCGATGTTGATGGGGTCTGCACAGAAGAACGAAGGCGTCCAGAACCTCCTGGATGCAGTCTGCAGGTGGGTGGGCTTCTCTACCCTCTCTCTCTCTCTCTCCCTCTCCCTCTCTCTCTCTCTCTCTCTCTCTCTCTGTGTGTGTGTGTGTGTGTGTGTAACGGGATACACCCAACCTGTTGGGTGAGTGCCTCGGGGGGCCACTCAGGGGGTGGGCCAATTTAATCGATGCACACCATCAGGGGCTTTGGCATGTCTTGCGTGCTCGGACGAGTGGCGGGGGCCACGGCAACGCGCGCGAAATATGCTTTTCGGGACCGCGCGCGTGTTCACACATGCAGCTCTGTGCGAGTTACTTGAGGGGCACGTATCGTGCGAACCAAATATCGCGCGATCGCGGCTCCGTGCGAGTTGCTTGAGGGGCAAATTTTGGAATTTGGGCGACACCGACCGACCATGACGGAGACAGAACCAAACCCCCCCCCCAAAAAATGAAAAAATGCGTTATGCGAGTGCGTGCGATCTCAGGGCCTCTCGGCTGATCTCAGCAGAGCTGAGCTGCCCCCCGAGGCGACTGTTGAAGTCGGCGTTGGGAAGGAGAAGTTTGTTTCTTTCTCCTTGCTGGGTCTTCCCCTCTATGGGGGGGAATTTCCTGCCTGCCTGCCTTCCTGCCTGCCGTGTCCGTCGATGTTTTGCGCAATCGTGGAGACATCAAAGCAGGAAGTCGTCTTTGTTGTTGATTGTGTGGGTGCAGAAAGTTGCATTTTCTCTTCGTTCGCATAGGAAGCGGGTAAGGGAAGAAGAGCGGGCAAGGGAAACTGGCTGAAGAGAAGGGAGGGAGGGATCTTTGATGGCTGCTCTTATGGGAAGACATTTGAAGAGCTACATGGATGGGTCAGCAAAAATGCCGACGCACGGCATGTTGCGGATGGACTTAAAGAGGAGTGCAAGAGGATGTGAAATCACTGCTTGGATCGTTGCTTGCAGGTACTTGCCGTCTCCTGCAGAGGTCGAGAATAAGGCGCTCGATCTGGCGAAGGGGGAGGAGGAAGAGGTGAGTGCCTTGCTTGTTTTCGTGGAGTGGGAAAGGAATTTCACATGTCGCTCATCGGAACGAAAAGAGAGAATGAATGAAGAAAGAGGGGCCTTCAGGCGGAAAGGGACCAGATAGATTCCGCTGCATAGTTGACGAGGGAAAGAAAGAAAGAAAGAAAAGTGACGCTGAGTTTACTTCTTCAATCTCGTACATGTGACTGCCCATGCCCCCCCTTACAAAACCAGGATCAAACCCAACCTCCCTTTTTCCCCCGTGGATGCGCAAACCGATGAACTGGTTTTTCCTCTGGTCGATCCCGATGTGAGGGTTTTTGGTTTCCTTTTTCTTTATCCTGTCACATCAGTACCTGGATGCAATTGCGTGTGTGTGTGCAGATTGTCCTGAGCTCCAATCCGAGGGACCCTCTCGTTGCCCTCGCCTTCAAAATTCAAGAAGTACCAGGATTTGGGCAGTTGACTTACTTCCGTGTCTATCAGGTTGGCGCATTCCGTGATTTTCGCTTTCAGGCAATCGGCCGACAGGTTCATTATTTGTCATAATGTTGTCTTCCCCTCTTTCTTCCCATTGAGCTGTGGGCTGTCGTCGTTGACTTCCAAGAGAAGAGGGGAAGGGAGGGCCTTCACTCAATGTTTTCTCATTTCATCGTCTATCTGCCCCCTGAGGTTGTGTGCACGTGTGTCGCTTGACAACAAGACGGCTTTCTGTGTCCTCCCCCGTCCATTTCTTCCTTCCCTCTTATGCACACACACATTTGCAGGGCACCATGCGAAAGGGAATGGGGCTAATCGACATGACGTTGAACAAGAAGGTGCAGGTGAAACAGGTCAGGAAGGAAGGAACAAAGGGATATACGAGAGTGAGTGAAAAGGGGGGGGCGAAGGTCCCTGAGGCTCCTCCTCTAGCTGCCTCTGTTCCCTTTTCGTGTCTTGTCTTCTGTTTACGTGGCCTGTCTCTTTCGCCCCTCAGGTGCTTTGCTGCCCTCTGTTCTCTCTCCGATCTCTGTCGATCAATTATTCTTTCTTCTCCTTCTACCGACTCTCTTGCAGTCCTCTCCAGTCTCTGAGCTTACCTCAAATTCTCTCGCCATTCCGAAAGCTGTCCATCAGTTGGCTTCGAATTAAATTATGATTTGTGAGTGCAGGTGCTGAAGATGCACGCGGACGAAGCCAGAGAGACGGAGGCGGGGAGGGCGGGAGAGATCGTTGCGGTGGGGGGCATAGAATGCGCCTCAGGTGAGCGAGCTAGACGGACGGGGGAGAGGGAGGGTTGTGCTAAGGCATTCATTGTGAAGTCGCGTTCCACTTTCGCGCTTGTCCGCTGGCCAGGCACAAATGCGGTGGTTACGCCTTCTTGCCGGCCATAAAGAAGTATCCGCAGATCTCCCCCTAACCTACCCTCATTTATTTATCTATCCTCCCCCTCTGCCTGCCTTCAGGCACAACGTTCACAGACGGGCGGTCGAACGTCTCTCTGGAGTCCATGTTTGTGCCCGAGCCAGTCGTGTCTCTATCGATAGACGTCCCGAAGAACGCGGAGGTGGGGAAGTTCGTGAAGGCCGTGAAGAGGTTCATGAGGGAAGACCCGACTTTCAAGGTCAGGAGACAGCCAGGCAGGCAGGCAGGCAGGCAGGGACGGGGTGGAACGAAATGAAGGCGGGAAAGGGGGATCTCAAGGAGTAACGTGATGAAGGGTATCCTTTTCGAGCAACCAACTTCCTGCTTAACGGGCGCGCCTTTCATTTCTTTTTGTTCCATTCACTTTTGTCTCCGTCCTTTTCTGAGAATCCTTACTGTTTCTGCGGGACTTCTGTGGGGGTTCCCACGTGCATTTGTCCCTACCAAAATCGTTGACCTCTCTTCACACTCCCTCCTCTCTCATGCAGTATTTTGTAGACGAGGAGTCGAAGGAGCACATCATTGCCGGGATGGGAGAGCTGCACCTGGGCGTCTACGTAGAGAGGATGAAGAGAGAGTACGGGGTGGAGGCAGTGACGGGAGAGCCGAAGGTGGCATTCAGAGAGACCATCACGCAGCAAGTGAGGTTTGACTACACTCACAAGAGGCAGAGCGGGGGAAGAGGGCAGTACGCAAAATTGCAAGGCTTCTTCGAGCCTCTTCCCATGGAAGAATTCGGACAACAGGACGGCATCACTTTCTCCAATCAAATCGTTAGTCTGTCTGTCTGTCTGTCTGTCTGTCTGTCGGTCCTTCTTTTGTCCAGTGGAGCAACCAATCTTTGGTCCCTTCTTTGGTTTGATGTGCTTTATGGATCCCTCCAGGGAAGTTGTGGGCAAGATAGGAACCGAAATTCTTCGGAATTGAGTCTCTGAAGTGGTGATTTGTTTGGGATGGCGTTCTCTATCCAGTGATCTGCTTGCCTCTGCTTCGGCTCCCTGAACCCGCCTGGGTCTTCGAAAAGGTTCAGAACCTCTGAAAAAGACTCCGAACCATGCGGAGAGTTTGACAAGTATGAGTTTGACAGAGTTTCCAGAACATGAACGGGACACGCGGATAGTGAGACCGAAAGGGACACCTTTTTTTGCCGGCTGTGTCTGTATTGGTCTTCGTGTGGTTGTGCAGGTGGGCAACCCCATCCCCCCCAACTACTACCCCTCGATCGAGAAGGGCTTCAAGGAGTGCTGCACCAAGGGGCATCTGTCGGGGTCTCCGGTGATCAACATGAAGGTCTGTCTGCGTGCAGTTTTCTTTGTTTGTGACTCTCTGTGTGGGGAGGTACCTCGGAAGCCTCAACTGTGCTAGGTTTGGATGATATGGCGCCTTCAAAGAAGAAAGAGAGCGAAAGAGTATTTCAATTGTATTCTCCGCATCTCCTCGGCTTGCCGTATCACTTTTTACTCTTTTACCTTTCGCAGTGTGCTCTTCTGCACCATGTTCTTCGTATCTGTTCTCCGCTGTTGGCTCTTTCTGTCCTTAGCTGCTTGTCTGTAGGGGATTCCTCATTGTGCGCCTGTTATCGTTTTCTTTTTGCAGGTGGTTGTGTCTGATGGACAGAGTCATGAAGTCGACTCCTCAGACTATGCATTCCGTTTGTGCGCAAATGGGGCTTTCAAGTTGGTCCTGCTTTCTTTCTGTGTCCTCTCCCCTTCATCTCTCTCTCTCTCTCTCACACACACACACACACATTCATCTATTTGCACGTCTATCTGTCCCTATGTGTGTCTATGTCTCTTCCTCTTGGATGCCTGTAGCCTGTACGAACACACTGGTCGAAACAGCTAATTCGGTTCTGGAGGACACTCCTTTATCGTGGAACACCTTTATTTAGAGGAAAAACGAGCATGTCTCCCCGTTTCTGTATGTCCCTGCCTGTCCGCCTGCCTGTCTGCCTGCAGGAACTTCTACCTGGACGCGATGCCGACGATATTGGAGCCCATCATGAAGGTGGAGGTGATGCTTCCAACAGAGCACAAGCAGAGCGGGCTGTCGACGATTAACAAGAGGAAGGGGATGGTGATCAACATCACCGACTCGGGGGAGCAGTCCGTGGTGGAGGCGGAGGTTCCCTTGAAGGACATGTTCGGGTACATTTCTGATCTGAGAGGGGCCACACAGGGACAGGGGGAGTTCTCAATGGAGTTCGAACGGTGAGGAAGGGAGGGAGGGAACAGTGGGCTTTGCTTTTGGTCCCCTCTCATGTTTCTCCCCTTTCACCTTCTTCGCTCTTCTCTCTTTCCTCCCCTTTCATCATGTCTTCCTTTTATCCTTTTGTCTTTCTGCAAGGATGCTTCGCGGGAAAAATGCAGAGAGGTGGAATGATCGAGAGAGAACGATTCATCTTGCCTCCTTTTATTCCTTTTCTCTTCCTGCTGCGTACAGATATCAGCAGATGGGGGAAGCCGATATCGAGGCGGTGAACAAAAAGTATCTGGAGGAGTTGCGGAAGAAGAAAGCGGAAAAGAATTAAAAGTTTTACCGCACAATGACTGAGACGTGTGTTTCTCTTGTCGCTCCTGCCTTCTCTTCTGTGCTTGCTTCGCTGGTAATTGAAGTGATTATACCTTAATGGGTTTTGTGCTTGAAAGAAGCGCATTAATTAGAGCAGTTGCAGTTGCGCACGGATCGCATTTTTGTGAATTCAGGTGAAAAGGCGGACCTGTTCCTGCAGTCTCCGAAATTTTGTTTGAAAGGCAGAAGGGAGTTGAGAAGGGAAGTTGTCTGCCTCTTGTTGTGGCAATTGCTTTCCCGCACAGACACTTGCGTTCGTATTTTTTTGGAGTAGAAGACAGAAACAGCGGGAGTAGAGGATAGCTTCGCATGCAGTAAATCAGAAGAATGATGAACGTGATGGCTGCCATGTATGTTTGATTCATTGTTTGATGAAACCATGCTTTCCAACCAGACACTTCATTGTTAATTACTCTGAGTGATTCTGAGGGACCTTGAAAATGACCAGCTTTTTTGTTTTCAAAGTATGAACTGGTTTTCACGTATTGGAGTTTGCTAGGGACTTTGCTCCGATCAGAAGTCAAACAGAAGACAGTGCAACTCGAAGGAAAATGTTTAAAAATGTAATACTTATCGGATCATACTTAGATTTTCAGCATCATTCAATTAATAACTTGAATTCACTCTCTATTAGACTAGACGCCTTCAACGTTGCATGATTCGCAGCATGAATATAGACTAGAATAAAACACATATAATGTGACATATTCAAATTTTAACCTGTAATAATGCTAGCCTGTATGAAAAAAAAAAATTATAGATGTCACTGGCCGTCTGGCTAGGTATATATACATGCATAACAAATTAATTACTAATAATGTTTTAAATTTAATATGGTTGCTGTTCTATATATGTTGTCCCTGACCCCGTTCATTCCTCGACCTGCTTTGACATGGCAGACATGCTTTTGTCCTCCTTCATCCTTTTCGTGATTGTGAACGTTTTCCTACTTAAAAACGAAAAAAGGATTATTTATTGATTGATTGATTGATTGATTGATTGATTGATTGATTATAAAGACGGGAAAAGGTGCATTCCAGAAAAGGTGCATTCTCAAAAAATGCACCTGATGCACCTGATTTGCACCTATGCACCTGAATGCACCTGATAGGTGCATTATGTGGAGCAAAGAGATTGTTTTAAGAGTCGAATATCTAGGTGAAGATGCATGCAGCAGCTGACAGGGCCCTTCACTGCCGCGGCGCCCGTGCGGCGCCTCCAGCGCTGGGGCGTTATCTCTCTTGTGCGCCGCCAGTCTCGCATGCAAAGATGCATGCGTATGCATGCATGCAGATCCATATTATCTGATAAATAAAAACCATGTATGCAGCACTTGCAGTTGACCAGTATAACATAACTGTTCCTTTATCTTTCTCTACTAAGTTAACAGCATATGACTACACCTCTTTTATTCTTTGCTCAGGTATTGACATGTGTTTCATGCTTCGGACAGCACCGATTAGCTCGTTTCTCGGACCTGTCTCTACAAAATTGAGAAGATTCCCCATCGTTGGAATGCTTTTGCTATTTTTTAATTTATTGATGAATGACATGAGAATGCCTTTATAAGAAGTG
>JAHBMJ010000021.1:0-12500 GCA_018398765.1 Chromera velia | reverse complement strand
CTCTCGACTGACTGCTTCGATCAAAAGCTGGAGAAAGCAGTTAAGTTGTACTTAACTAGCCAAGAACTCCACCTCTCGCTCTCATCGCGACGGACTCGATTCTTAAATCGAGATCCTTTTTTGTTTGCCCTCCCTCCCACCTCTTTTCCCCCTTCTTAGTTGTGGGTAGCCACACATACACCCCACTCACCTATCCGGCAGACTAGATCTGTCCGTACGGGTTGATCGCGGTGGTAGCGTTAGCTACGACTTTCTCATGGGGGGTTACGGTTCAAATCGTCCAAATATATAAGCGTATCGCAAAACGATCTGCGTTATATCGGTCTGACTAGTCCCGCTTGCGTACTAGTGAGCCTCAAATGGCTCCCGAGCCGCAGTCACCACATCTGACAGCAAGGACCTCCGATATACCCGAGCCTAGCAGCTATCTACAATATAGCAGCCTACGAGAAACGCCTGAAGTGGCCCTGTGCATGCATGAACACGCGGCCCGGCGCCCGCGCGGCTGCGGCATGTCCCTCAGACTGTATAGCGTTTGCATACAAGCAACCATCTTTGACAAAAAGTTACAAAACCCTCAATAATTAATCACATCTGTGACACTACATGTGTAATCGGTTGCATGGGGGTCTCAGTATTTATTAATATTTTATTAATAGCCACATCGCTGCATGCGAGTCGGTATATATTCACTCTATATAGTCATTTTAAGTCACTTTCAGCCCTAACCTCTCTGAACTTAGCTACACGGTTGGCCCAGTTTTGCTGACATTCTCCTGGTGAAATGCCCGGATTGTCCGCGGTATGTCCGGGCATGTACCATGAGAGTCGGGGGATTGATCAGGCATAGTACCTAGGATAGGTCTGGGCACTTAGAAAAAAATCCTAGGGAGTGTACGGAAGACACGTCTAGGCAGTTCCTAAAAAATTCTTAGGCATTAAAAACCAAAATAAAAAATTTTCCTGGGAATGATAAACATGCTTATAGCTGATTTAAAACTGATGAAATGCAATAATGTAATAAAATGTGACATAAAGGCATGAAATTTTTATACTTTAAGGTCTTCATCTACTCCTTCTCCACCTTCTTCTTGATCTATTTCTCTTTCTTCTTCCATGTACAGAGCGGAGGTAAACAAAGACTTCTCTTCCTCAGAGAAGTCTGGGTTTAGTACCAAAAACTGACTTCTTTTATTCCATCTATTCAAAATAAGAGCGCGGCAGCTAGTTGCACAGCTCTGTCTGGCTGTCGATTTCGATTTATGAATGAATGAATGAATGAATGAATGAATGAATGAATGAATGAATGTGATCAATGCAATTACTGCACTTACACCGTCTTTCTTTCAAAAAAAATTGCCCTTTGTTTCTTTGTTTGCTGTATAGAAAGACAGCTCATCTCCATGTTTCTTTCTTCCACTTGTTTTGTCCTTCTTCTCTAGACAGACAGATAAACAAACAAAGGCTTGAAGAGTCGCATCTTTTATGAAAGTGAGAAGGACAGAGCGTCGTTGCCAAACAGAAGGAAGAGAGAGAGGGAGAAAGAAGGAGAGAGGCTGACAGAAAGCAATTCTGAATCAAAAGTCTTTAAAAAAATGAGGTAGGATGACCGTTCTGATGCCTTTCATACTTGTTCGCAGGTAGCGCGGCAGCTAGTTCAGCAGCCCTGACTGGCTGTCAATTTCGATTCACGGACGTGATCGGTTCAATTACTGCACTTCGAACGTCCTTCTTGCTTTTTGTCTTTTTGCTTGCTTCTTTTAGTCTCTTTTATCTTTGTTTGTTTCTTTGCTTGCATCTTGTGTCAGTTTTCTCCTTCAGAACCGATATAAAAAACTTCTTAGGTAAAACATATCTGAAAGTAACAGTAACCATACCTAGAGACTCTATCATTATCATCTTTTTGAACGTTGTAGTAACAGTCACTATGCCTGGTAAATCTTTAACTATTACCTGGTCTATCCCTAAAAATATGCCTAGAAACTCCTAGGGAAAATCCTAGGCATTTATTAAAAAATAAAAAAAAATCCCTAGGACCTCCCAGGCATAAGCCCAATTTGTTGTACGTTTGTGCGGGCATATGCGTCAGAAATCGAGGGATGTTCTGGGCATTCATCCTAGGAGAATGTCAGTAAAAGCGGGGCAACCGTGTACTACTTAAAAGTACTTGAAAGTTCAAGCCATATTTTTGGATAAGTATAGATAAGCTTGAAAGTCCGCGTCTGCGCCGCCCTGCGGCGTGGACCATTTATGGTGTCTTGAAAGCCAAAGCCGCATATCTGGTCGGTGTCTTGACCATGTATACCGCAAGCGTAGACGGTCTCTTGAAAAACGATGCCGCAGGTAGAGATCATCTTAATTATATTTTTTGAAGTGACACTTAGGTTCAGGGAGGTTTCAGCCCTATCATCAGTAGTATCCTGGATTGTGACGTACACAAACTTTGAATACTTAGGGGCTCCGTTCTCAAGCTGATCACCAAATTTTCGAATAGAAGGAGAGGAGAGGGTAGGGACTCTAGGGAGGCCTAGAGGGAGGCACCAGACGCAGATAATAGAGGGATAAGTAAGGATAAGGAAGGTGGTAGATATAAGGAGTAGGGGGTCGGAGTGGGTTAGATAGACAATACAGAGTTAGAAAAAAGGGGTGGGGCAGGCTTCATTAGGTTCCCACAGGGGAGGTACCTAGAGAATTGATAGAGAATTTTTGGGAAAAGAAACGAGCAGGCCAATCCCCTACCTCTCCAGAGATACCCCCTCTCTCGGCTTCTTCCTCCGATTCCTTATTTCACATTTCTACCTCAAAGTACACTTCCGACTCTCTCTTTTCTTATCCTTCTTTACCTTCTTCACCCTCTTTTTCTTCTTCTTCTTCTTCTCTTCCTAGTTATTCTTGCTCTTTTCTCTCTTATCCGTCCACAACCTCTTCAGTTCCTCCTTAAGTATTCGAAACACCTCCTCCTTCCCTTTCCTCCCCGTCTGTACCTTTCGAGTTAGTCGGACAAACAGAGAGACAACTGGTCGTCGCGACGTTAAATGTAGGCAGCCTAAGATTCAAAATTTCTAATAGGTCTCTTGATAGATGGCTGCGGGGGGTGGACATCGTTGTACTCACAGAGACGCGGTTTCCCTCTGTGAAAGTAACTGCAGGAGAACATTCTGGCTGGAATTATTTGCATAGGGAGTGCATAGAAGGAAGTAGGGGGTGTATAGAAAGGCACAGGACAAGGAACAAAATACAGGTAGGGTCTGCATTCTAGTTAGAAAAAGTCTGCAAGCCCACCTGAAACCTCAATGGGAGCTGTGTGGGCCGAACATTGTTAGACTGCACGTACAAGGGTGTATGCAAGTCTTAGAAACACTTAGAAGGGGGGAAGACATGGAAGGTGGGGGGTGGGGGTTCTCTTTTTATTTTTGGTGTATACTTTCTACAGAGAGGCGCTGGTATGGTTTTGAGGGACGGGGTCTCAAAAAAACAGGAAAGGAAATTTCTGTTAGACGCGGTGTGTGATGTCTCTCTATTGGCCAAGCGACTGGTCCTAGAGGGTTTTAATTTACACATCCGATTCGGAACAGAATTCTCAAAGGGAGTCACGTGGAGAGGGAGATAACCTCGGAAGAGACAGGGCCCAGAGAGGACATGGGAAGGGGGGGGGCAGAAGAAGAATGTAGGCTTGTTCAGGGGGTAGCTAAGGAGTGGGATTGCGAAGCATAAGTAGACACAGAAGGTTGCACTCTGCTGCGGTTGTGCAAGGCCTCGATTCCGGCCCTCGAACTTGGTACCACTCAACGGTATAAAACTAAAGGATCAAGAAAGAAAACTTGAAATCGACTGTTCAGGGGGGTACACATATTACAGAGAAGGCAGGCCATGCTCTGTAATTGACTTCATTCTAATTGACCCTGACAGTGTACTTTTGTCTTCTTGGAATTCTTTCATAATTGAAATGTTTGCTGATACTGCCCCAGAATATTACTCAGTTTCGTGTGGTCTCATCTTGGTTAATGTGGAGTCGCTTTCTCTCCCCATTTCCCTTCTATATCCCAGGGGGGGGCCTCCTAGCATCCCTCTCTGATCCCTGCCCCCCTTTTCAAGAAGCCGTGCAGAGTCTTACCGGTAAGGGATGAGGAGCTTTCAGATATGGCAACTTCCGTGCAGCAGCTTGCGGAGGCTTGTTGGCCGGATTTGTGGGAGGCAGGTCTGATGGCAGCTGAGGTTAAACACAATGGATTGCCTCTTTTACCCATTCCCCCCCCCCCTTCCCCCCCCCATGACCTAATCCGGGCAATCCCCCCTGCGCCTATCCCTGTTTCCCTGCTTGAAAGGATAAAAGACCTAGCAGGTAAATAGGAAGAGAAGCTAGCAAAACCGGGGGGGAGGGAGCAGAGGGGCAAGAAGTAACATGGTAAACGGAAAGATGGACAGACAGCTGCCCTCTGGTGGGACAGTGAGTCTAAAGAAATGAATAAACGGGTAAGGAGAGCAGAGAAAGAACTAAGAACACAAAGAGTAGGCAGGAGAGGCAACGGCAGGTCCAGAGAGTATAGAAAGAAATAGAAAGCTGGTAAGAGAGAGAGGAAGGTTGATTGTAAGAAAGAAGGCGGCATACACGCGTGTGCAGGCAGAGTGCGTTGCCCTGGAGGCGGCCAGAGATCCCTCAGCAGTATGGAAATGGAAGAGGGCACAACAGAAGGGAGGGGATAGAATAGGGAGCAGGCCTTCCACAGATACTTTCTTGAACTTCTGGGTGTCTATGTTTGAAAGAGAAGGTCTTTCCGGCTTTTCCCTCCCCTCCATCCCCCCTCTCTCTCCTCGGTCCCCTTTCTTCTCTCTCTCCCTGTATGAGAAAGTCATTAAAGAAGTAAAGTTTAACCCTAATAAAGTAGCCGGACTTGAAGGTCTCTCTCTTAAGCATGCTGCTCTCGATCTGTTTTGGCTCATCACGTCTCTTGCGTTTCCTTCTTTTTATCTTTTTTAATCTTTTTCACCTCTTCTTTTACTGGCCGCCCACATGGAATTTCCTTCGCATCGTTCCCGTCCCTAAAGGCCCTGTATCTCCATTGGTAGATGAATGGAGGCCCATACAATGTCATATAGCAAGCCTTCTTGCCAAGCTCTTTGCCTTGCTTATGGATTTCCGTCTTTGTTTGAGAACGAGGATCGATAACAGACAGATATATAGGCTTCAGGAAAGGCCTCTGGAGTCGGAACTAGAGAGGCGATTCATGCTCTGTTTACTCTATCCGAAACTGCAAAAAATAAAAAGAGACCGTTGTTTGCATCCTTTGAGGACTTTAGTAAGGCGTTTGACAAAGTAGACAGGAAGAGACTAATAAAGAGGTTCAAGGAAGAAGGGCTGGGGGAGGAGGACATTCGAATGATTCATACTATGTATGTGAAAGTGATGGGGAAGATTGAGGGCTCGGACAGTATGTTTGAAAAAGGAACAGGGGTGAAGCATGCAAGGGGACCCACTCTCTCCTCTTCTCTTTCTTCTTTTTATCAATAACATTCATACCTCATTAGCCTTCAATGTAGAGAGCACCGGCAAAAAGAACGAGCAAACCTTCCCAAGGAAGCGAGCGGTGAACGAAGGGAGAAGTCAATTAGAGGCTCAGCCCTGAGCCTTAACCTCCTCCTCCCCCCCAGACACACCCCCAGGAGAAGTGAGGTTGGGAGCTCTTCTGCTTGAGAGCATTGGATATGCCGATGACCTCATCATTTTCGGACACTCCCGTCAGGACCTCCAGAAGAGGATTGATCGGTTGGCTGCTTACTGTGACAAGTGGGGGCTCACGGTGAATTTAAAAAAGACAAAGGTGATGAGATTGGTAGGTAAAGGGGGGGTTAAAGAGATTCGTTTCAAGAGTCAGACGGTTGAGTGGGTAGAGAGTTACTAGGAGAGTTACAGATACTTGGGCTGTCAAGTTTTTTCTGATGCGAACCCTCGTAAGTCTGTGACCGCCAGACTTGAAGCTACGGAAAGGGGAGTAGGGGGGGCAATGGGTCTGTATGCATCAAATTAAATAGGTATCTAGATAGGCATGTTTTCCCCTCACAGTCGTATGCTCCTCTTCAAGGGGACGTGGAAGCCCACCGCCGCTTATTCCCTTGAAGCCCTCCCTATTCAAGAATCTGACATCCGATGCTTAGACTCCCTCCAGCTTCGTTTTATGCGTTGGTCTCTCCGCCTGCCCTCGAATTCTTTTGTGTTTCCCACCCTTGCAGCCGTTGGGCTGAGGCTCATGAGAGAGATTCTCAGTATCAGAGTGGAGGGGTATTTGAAAAGTCTTTTCCTTGCTCGATTGGCTTTGCCTTAAGCTTTGTGGCCCAAAATTGTGGGTATACCACAGGAGGGGGGGGCTAAGGGCATGGTCGGGGTCTGCAAAGAAACTTGTGCAACCCATCAGTCCTGCCCTTCTAGAAGGCAAACCAGATGAGGTCGATTTCAGAACATTAGATAGCAAGTTGAGAAAGGGAGCGAGGAGCAAGGAAGTGAACGAATGGTTAGGGGACTGGGCATAAGGTTACCAAAGTACAGTACGGTGTTTTTTGAAATTTTAGCTAAAGTACAGTACAATTACGGTTATGGTCCGTACAGTGGCTCTCTATAAAGCCATCCTAGGAAAATCTATAAAGTTTAGGATGAGAAAAATCTATAAAGTTTAGGGTGATGATTTATACAAAAGAACATTTACAAAATTGTTTACATAACATCATGCAGAGACGGCTAGAGAGCGTATGCGACGGTCATGGAGGGCCCTTTGGTTCTTCAATCAATCAATCAATCAATCAATTAATCAATCAATCAGTCAATCAATTGATCAGTCAGTCCTCAGTCAGTCAGTCAGCCAGAGTGGCCCGGAGGGTGGGACAGACACTCCGATGGTATCGCCTCTAGTCCTTCTTCTGACAGCGACGAGAGCAATATCGGATATAATAATACCCGGAGCATTTCTGGATGTGCGCCGACACCCTGCCACAAACGGCACATATCTTGCCGTCTCCTAAAGCCAACAGACACACACCCGAAGCCATCTCCACAATAAAGGAGACGGGACACTCAAGAGGCCTCTTCATCGCCTCCAGGAATGTCTTCACGTTGAACCCCTCCGGTGCACGAGCGGAGAGGGAGGGCACCCATACGGACAAACAACATCCCAAGCCCGGCACCCTCCAGGAGTTGCCGTTCGTGATGACGCCCATGTTTGCAAGGGCATCGAACTGCCCCCTCTCCATTCAAGTTCCTTCTGCCGTCCTTACCCAGGACCTTGCCCCCTCGGACCCCTCCCAGTGGACGAAGGCATCCATGGAATCTTCTCTGCCCTCGTGCCGGTATGTCCACCAATGGGGGCCGACTGCCTCCAAAACAGGGCGAGGGAAGGCAAGAGGGACCCTAACTAAAGGTCGACCTCTGGGTGCTTCGGAGAGGCCCGCGAACTCCAGTCCCCTATCGAGGACGACGGACGCAAAACGAGTTCGAGCAGAGCGTACTCCAAAAAGTACCACCCGCGCAATGTCGTGGACTGTGTCGTTCATTTTGCCATTGAGCATAAAGGTATGTCTGGACACTCCTATTTAATGAATTTTGTGGTGTTTCAGACTGAGAGATCAGCTGACCGCCAGAACCAAGAAGCACGCATTTTCAATTTTTGATGCGCCCGTCATTTCCTTCATTTTCATGGTCAGCCTATGAGTTCGTGTACAGCAAGAGACAAAATCGACTGACCCAAGACCACCAAGACGCTCTTGTGAGCGTCTTCACTAATATGAAGCTAGTGCGCACTCACAGAAAGGAGGGGGGGGTGTGGAGAGGAGAGGGGGAGGGTTTGCCGATATATGAGGACGGGGCAGTGGTCGAGGAAGTCTCTGCTAGCTAGTCTGCTGAGTCCTCTGCAGTCAACATCGAGGAGCAACTGGCTTCGTTTGGTCTGGAGGTGGTTGAGCCTCTGGAGTAGAGCGAGAGGATGGAGATGTTGAAGGGGGAGGCCCGGGGGTTTGTTTGTTTTGCTTTGATATCCTGTGTGCTGCATTCTAACTCCACATAGGTTCTACTACTATTGACATATGCCGGGGGCGAGTGGGGTGTTTTTTGCCCCCCTAAAGCGGCGCATTTCCGCAAAAAACTCATTCTCATAATTGGTAAGGAGTTAGAAACTGACACTTTGTGTAAAAAGACGTTGTAATGATAAAAAAAGAACTATGGAACAGATTTTTTATATTATTTCTAGAAACATAGGCTGTTATACAATTTTTTTGATTTTTAGGCCATTTTTTAACGGTTTTTAATAGTAAGAAAAACGGTATAAAACTTATAAAATTTGTATGGCAGCCTATATTTCTAGAAATGATATAAAAAATCTGTTCTATAGTTCTTTTTTCATCGTTACAACGTCTTTTTAGACAAAGTTTCAGCTTCTAACTCCTTACTAATTATGAGAACGAGTTTTTTGCGGAAAAGCGCCGGTCTCCTATGCAGAGGGGGGGGCAAAAAGCACTCCACTCGCCCCCGGCATGCGGAACTTCTAGCATGACAAACTTAGGGGGACAAGCAGTAAAAAATATTGTGCATGTCACATTATACATTGCTAAGTATTTAATTAAGTATTAAAAGTAGTTAAAATTAGTTTTAGATGTTAAAATAAGCCTAGTAATGCCTTAAAATGCTATAAAAAAATATTTTTTTATTTAATAGAGTGTAATACAGTACAGTGTTTTTTCGTGAAACACCAAGTACAGTACGAAACGCTGTAATACAACATAGTACGATGTTTTTTGGCAACGCTGACTGGGCAAACCCAGTCTCTATCACTGAAAGAAGAGGGGGGATTAAGGCAGGGGAGACAAGAAATGTATGGGAGCATGTCTTTTCCTCCGTCTGCTTGCTTGACTGACTATTGCTTGCTTGACTGACTATCAGAAGAAAAATCGTAGCAGCCAACGCTTGGCAAAACTGGTCTTGGGAAGCTTGGCAGAGGGGAGGGGGGGCTCTAGGTCTTTCTCGGTGGAACCTCTCACCAAGCAGTTCTTGTCTTCCCCCAAGGCAGTTTTCTATCCTTTGTTGTGCACCATTGTTGGAGCGGGGGCAAACCATTAGGGGGGGGTTAAATCAATTTGCAAAGACTGTAAAGAGAAAAGTGGGGAGAAATTGATTGACGACCCGATTCACCGTCTGACAACTTGTGTCCGAATGGAGATGCCGCAAGGGAAATTGAGTGATCTTTGGTATAGGCGATTAGAGGCTAATTTGGAGCGTATGTCGATAGAAGAAGTGTATGAGTATGGAGAGAGATAGGAAGCCTGAGGGGGTAGGGGGATGGGTTAGGCCGAGGAGTATGTAAAGTGGTACTTCTCGCTTCTTCTTCAGAGGGACGCCCGAAGGGCTAGTGCCCTTACTGCTGCATGCCTAGGACCAGACTGATCGATCCTGGGGCACAGTGTTTTACTAGCTAATAGTCCTAAAGTTTGGCCGCTTTAGGTGAGCAATCGCTAGCGTGCTCCTAGCTTGCAATATGACATGAATGCTTACAGACTGCCCTTTGCCATTGGGACATGATGGCTGGCAGGTTAAGTCACCTCATCATCATCATCATCACTTTCTTTAAATTTCTTCCTCATGTTACGCCTAGACTGCACTGAGGCAGTGCACTTGTAAGAGTCTTATAGGTTAGTTTAGAACAATAAACATGCCAGTGGTTTCATTCTCAGAGGACAGTTTAGTAATGTTAATAATTGCAATGTTATAGCTGGGTGTAACTAAGGTTTATGCTAGTTTGTGCTCCATAAACTTATCGTTGATGATCAATCAAAATATCGATCGGGACTGCATGCATACAGGTATGATGATAATGATGATGAGGTCGACTGAACCGGCAGTGATCGTGTCAGATCATGTCCGAATGGCGAGGGGCAGTTCATGTTGATGCATATATAGATCGAATTAGAACATCCACAAAATCATAAGTACACATACTTATTATTATTATTATTATCATGATCATGATCACTATCATCAGCAGTATACGTCCTCTCCAGCGCCCTCTTAGGCCCCTTTAGGCGACGCACAGTAGTAAAACAAAACTGGAAAAGTTGATTTTTAATTTTTTGTTTTTTTTTATTTTTATGACTGCAGCTCACATAAGTACAAACAAGCAAAAAATTTATGATTTACTTACGATTCATGCATCACAACTAGTCGATCAGAAGTTGACTTAAGTTGACTCATAACAGTTTTGAATCAGGAAAAAAAAAAACCATTAAAAATGGTAATGTACTGTGACTATAATCTAAAGATAAGTTTTTTTTTTATTACTGTGCATCGCCTACTGCGCCATCGCCATTGGCCCAAAATAAGTGCTTAACGTGTGGTAGGTCACAACATGCAAGGCTGATTGTTATAGATTTAATGATGAGGACACATGTTGCCGTTCATGATCGAAAGTTCAAGGAAAGCCACGGAAAATGAGAACAACTATACAATCAATCAATCAATCAATCATACTACACACGACTACCACTACATGTATGACACATGTGTTTTTACATAGAGTTTTTTCTTTAATAAATTTATTTTTTTATTATTTTTTGTATCATTTGTATATGTGTAGGTATATTAACATTTTATCTAGCTTTTGCTATATTGAAAGCATATTCGTCGAACTTCAACGTTACTCATTGTAACAGTCATCGTTACTCTAATTACACGAAACAATTTTTGTCGTACACGCGTTCGCTTTGAAGACAGCAACTCGAAATGAAAGAAGGGAACAGAAAACGGAACGATCACAGTGAAAACAGATTTTCTGTGCAAGAGCACCCACTGACACCCACGCACCCTCTCAGACAAACAGTCACACATAGGCAGACAGAATCACGCAGACGGATTGCACCGCAGTCCTGCATGGCACCAACCAAAAAGACGAACCAACGATCCATTGACGCATCTGGAGTTTGAATGCGCAAGATTAAGGATAGACAGAATGAATGCAAACGAGACATACAAACATGCAAGCAGCAGCTTGTCGCATGGCCACTACTCAAGTCGCACTGGTTAATTGACGCATCGAAATCACTTGGGACTGTATGGCCGTGATTCTCTTCCCCCTCTGTTTTCTTCTTCTTCTCATTCTTCATCTTCCTCTCCTCTTCCTATTTGTGAATCGATGAATGTCCCTGCTGTTCGCGTTCAAACAGAGGAGGGGTGCATTGGGGGTGTTCGGGAGGGTGGGGGTGTGGGTCGGGCTTTTTTTCCCTCTTCTTCTTCCTCTCCTCTTTTTTCTCCTCTTGATCCGTCTTTCCCTTCCCCACCCCTCCCTTCTTTTTCTTCTTCTCCTCCGGTTTTGATGTTAAGAAGCCTTGCTTCAGGATCAGACTCCCTGAGGTTCTCTCCTTTTTCGTTCGTTAGATTCCTTCTTTCCTTTCTTCCAGAACCTTCCTCTAGACCTTCCTTCTTTCCTTCGTGCTTGTTTAACTCGTTTCCTTTCGTCTTCATGATTTCTTTTGTGACTTCTGCAAATGGGCCCTTGTATGCGCTTGCATGCCCTTACTATTGAAAGAACTCTTTTCCTTCTTAGCAGATCTTGACCTGTTTGATCGTTCATGCAATCAAGCCAACAGCGATAGATAAATGACAGTGGCAGACCGACGGGGTGTAGATTGGTAGGCTAGAACAGAAGTTGTTTGATGTTTCAGGCGGTGAATGACGCGATCGATGCCTCCTTACATGCGTGCGTGCGTTATCTATCCATGCATGCGCGCTGATCTCAGTATACACGTTGCATGCATGTATTTTGCATGCATGCATTTGCATTAATACACATCTCTTCAATCGATTGCTGTACATCGCTCGTATGCCTTACAACAGCTCCGTAAGCCTCTCTTTTGCGTGCCGAAAACTGATAATACATGTCGGTATGGTGAAGATTCCTCAGCTGTCTGAAGAGGTTAAAGTGATTCTAGCTCCTATATTACTTCTCCTATTTCCTCATCATCTCTTCCCTCTCTCCCTTTGCCTCCTCTTCCCCCTCCCACCCCAGCAACACACGTGTAAGATACAGTTGAGCCTGAGTGTCGGGAGGCCCAGGTCATCTCCCCATGGGAGGAGCCTTTGCTCGCTGCTTCACCATCGTCCCCACGCTCTGCTTCTCCTGCCCCCCCCTCATGCCTTCACTACAGCTCTCCCATGGTTGGGGAAGCTGGGATTAGAGCGGCTCTCGGTGTTCCTGAGACCTCCCCCCGAGACATTCTTGAGAAATGCAGGAGAAATGCTGACAAGAAGATTGCCAGAAGACTCAGAGAGAGGGAGGGACTACGGAGAGGGCTTTGGGAGAGAAGAAAAAAAAACTGTTCCGCATGTGGAGGCGCCCTAAGAGGAGGCAGATGCCCTGACTTCCTCTGCAGCACCGAGGAGGAGGTGCAGGCAGAGGAGGAGGAGTCTTTCCCCTTGCCAGGGGAGGGCGGGGGGCTAATCACTCGTATCGTAAATGTGAGGGAGGAGAAGG
>JAHBMJ010000020.1:48570-59708 GCA_018398765.1 Chromera velia | reverse complement strand
CGGGAGCAGGTGGGGGGGGGCAGGGGGCAGAGGGAGAAGGAGGAGAGGTGGCGGCGGGAGCAGGAGGGCAGGTAGCGGCAGTTGGTGCAGAGGAGGGTGCTGTGATTGGGGGAGAGGGGGGGCAAGTTGCCCTGGCTTCTCCGGAAAGCCGAATTTTTGTTTCTCCCGAAGTGTTCCTGTTGGGAGGGCGTTTCCCGAAACTCCGCAAACTTCTTCTGGGGGGTAATCGCATGGCTAGTCAGCACTTAGCAACTTTTGCCAAGGCGTTGGGTGTAGAGGGTGTGCCTTCTCTGGAAGAGCTTGTTGTGCATCCTAGAAGTGATCAGACAGAGGGGGTTGAAGCACTCTCGAACGCTATGAGTTCTTCTCATCTGTCTAAATTGAAGAGGGTGAGATCGAGAATAGAGATGGACCAGCCTCACGGGCTGATGAGCGGCATTACTCTGGCTCGCGGTCTTGCGAGTGGCAACACAAAATGTCTGCAGAGCCTGGACCTTCAGGGTTTGTCTGTTGTCTCTGACGGCAGTCTGTTGGCTCTTGCAGAGGGGGTTCGGGGGGATGGTTTGTCGTTGTTGGAAAGCCTGGTCTTCGATAAATTTGGTCGCGGAAAACCTGATGTGCTCAGTTTGGTGCACCAGAGTGGTCATGTGAGTGGGTATGGTATGTGTGCGTTGGGGGGGGCTCTAGGGGATGGTGGTTGTCCTTCTCTGTCAAAGCTTCGGTTGGGGTGGTGGGAAGAAGGAGATGAGGGGGTGGGGGGGGTTGCGGAGGGTTTGGGTAGTGGGGGTTTGAAGTTGCTTCGCGATTTGACCCTTTCTGTCATGTGTGGGGAGGGTTCGGGGGGATGCAGAGGGCTGGGAGGGGTCCTGAGTGGCGACAGAGAGTCTCTGCCTTCACTCCGAAATGTGACGCTTGACTGGCGTCGTCATGAGAGCTTTGGCGCTGTGTGTGAGGGGTTTCTACAAGGGAGCGTTTCTCCTCCTTTGCTTTTGGATGTGGGGTTAAGAAAAGAGGGGGCATCCGAGCACTTGACAGAGAGAACAGTGACAGCTTTCTCGGATGTTGTTCGTGGTGGGAAATTGTCGGGATTGAGGAGATTGGCTGTCGGAATGAAGGTAGTCAATCGAGCAGTGGGGGAAGCACTTGGAGAAGCCTTCTCGGCTGCTGACGCACGCATGGATTGTTTAAAAGAAGTCTCCCAGCCCATGTGGTCAAAGAGTCAGACTCCCATCTGGATCAATGAAGCGGCTGCGGGCCTTTTCACGGGACTTTCCCGTGGCCCGGGGAAGCTTTCGTCCTTCTGTCGTTTTCATGGTGGAAGTCCCTATTTGGGGTGTGAGGGGTCAAAGTGTTTGTTGAGACTAGTGGCCTCCGGGAGAGTGCCGAGTTTGAGAGAGATGGGAACAGACTTTTCCGACGGTAGTAAGGAACTTTACATGGAAGTGGTGCAAGCCTTCGATGAGGCTCTCAGCTCCACCTTCGTTTGTTCGTTGCGGCATTTGACGGTGAGATTTTGGAGTAGTCTTGCTTTACTGGTTTCGAAAACCTCTTGTTTGGATGCGGTGCGCGTGCTTTCAGACGCCTTGAGTGGCAGTCGTCTGCGCCTGCTTGAAAACTTGCAAATTGAAGGGATTAACAATCTCGAGGAGTTGGGTATTCTGTGTGAGGGGCTAGGGGGCGGCAAGATGCAGTGTCTCCAGGATTTGACTCTGGAGAACATGTGCCTTGGTTCGGATTCGAAGGGTTGGAGGGCTCTCTCACAGGTTCTGGTGGCAGAGAAAATGCCAAACTTGAAAAGGTTAGGACTCATAAACATGCGGCTTTCGGACAGTCATTTCACCATATTGACGGATGTTTGGGGCACTCAGCAGCCCCCTCCCCTTCAAAAACTGGACCTTTCAAGAAATTGTATTTTCCACAGCGCCGGTGACAGCAGTGAAAGGAAAAAAACGCGTACATACCAGGCTTTGTGGTCTCTTTTCAAATCGGGTCGGATACCACATCTTCTGGTTGTACGCCTTGGTATGACCGTTTTGAACGTACCAGATATCAAATTTTACTAAAATGATTCAATGAAACTCATTATAATGCATTTTACATCATTGATCGCATTAAATTTGTATTAGCTAACTTAATTCAATTTTAGATTTAATTTTTAAAGGTTATAGCCTAAATCATGTTCTAGATCAGGCTAATTAAATATACTTACTTACTTAATTGTGGTTAAGCCTAGAGTCTCTGAAACTAGGTATAGGTTTACTAGTAGTAGGATAAGCTAGAAGATAATATAAGATAAAATATATGTTCTAGCTTTCCAGGTTTCAACTGAGGTTTGTTACGAGGTCCATATTGCGGGAGGACAGGGAGTAATGGAGCATCAGACGATTCAGACCGATTAAGACCGATCCCACATATACGGGTCCCCGGCCTATCAAAAACTAGGTCAGAAATGATAAATCACTTGGCTGTGATAGATGTTTCAAAGTTCCATGAACTACGACTAGGTCCGTAACTAGGATTACTACTAGTATATTCAAGTACCAAGTATCTTGAGATTTCAATCTAACAAAGAGCCAACTTGCTAGCCAACTTGAACCTTCAACCTTAATTTATCACTGGCAAAATTTCTTCAAAAAAACATTAAGTTCTGCATATATGTGTACTTACTACTTAGTGTATAGTCGCGTTTACTTTATTAAAATTTAAAAATTTTTAAATAATCTTAACTTTCCGATTCCTAAGATTCTTAAATGAAACTCACGGATAAAATTGTTAAATTGTGCAAGCCGTCTCCTAGCAGTGAACCTCGGAACAAACCCGGAACATAAATCCTAATCCTAAATTGACTGTTTCATTTCGTATCATATTACAGTACATATCCTATCCTATATATCATCCTGCCTAGCACCCTGCAAAAATCATATATGTACGGCATTTAAGTAGAAAATGCTAACAAAAAAATGATTGCGCACAATTAACCACGGAAAACAGCAGTGAGTCCGTGAGTCGGACCGTGATAGACAATGCAAGTTTCGCCAAGCCAGACTCGATTCCTGCAGAGCTCTTTGGCGTGTGACTCCGTGAGGTTTAAAGCTTGCCTTAGCTGGCTCAGTTTCACTGGAGATGGAAGGTAGGTCGGAAGTTGGCAGTCTCTTTTGTCTGGTGAGAAGGAACCGCACAGCCGGCCTGTACATGCAGTGGCTTCCGCATGAGCGTCCTTTTCGGAGAAACGGTATTCGTCGGACAGCCTCCCTCGACGATGTGATCAGCACGTACAAAGATCAAGAAACTGCATGCAGTCACTTGAATGATGGTGCGGGGTTAGTTGACTTCGTCGTCTGCCCCTCTTCCCGTCTCTCTGTCGCCCTCTCCGTTCTCACCCTGGGTCGGAGGGGGCTGTCGGCCTTCACGCAGGTGGGGTGCAGTCTGATGCGGCACAAACGAGGAGATGGGGGCAGCCTGGGATGCACGTCGTGGCGGGGTAGCCTGGGATGCACGTCGTGGCAGCACACCCCGTGGGGGAATGATGGTATCGAACGAGGATGTCGGTCCTCTGCGGACTACCGAGGTTGTCGCCCTTCCGACGTGTCTCCGGATGTTGCAATTGCTTCTGATTGTGTACGCGGGGGTGTGGGACTTCACGAAGGGGGGGGACTGGAGAGGAGGTGCACAGAGCGGTTCCTCTTCTCTCCCCACACACCCCCTGCTGGAGGGACACGGATGAGAGGATGAACACGCCCCTCCCTCTCCTTCTTTTTCTGCTGTGAGGGACCTCGAGGAGGACCCGTCAGAGAGGGCAGACAGAGAGGCAGAGAGGGCCTCAGAGCCCCACACACAGAGACGACCCTCATCGGAGACAGAGACCATCAAACCAGGTCGGGCCTTGGACCAGGAGACTGCATACGTACATGCATGCATGCGTGCAGGTATACATACAGGCAGTTCAGTACACACGCGGAAGAGGGATGCCGGTGATATTTTCTGATTCTTCACCTGCGTTCTGTGCATCTCCCCGAAATGATGCGGTTTCTCCTTACATCTATCTAAGACGACCACATGGACCTGTACATTCACACACACACTCCGTTTGGCAGGCAGGCAGGCAGGCATGCACCCAAAAAGAAAAGAGTGACCCGGAAGTCGGCGACAATGGCAGGGCAAGAACTTAAAGGGGTATAGGGAGCAGCCGACAAAGCGAAAGAAGAATTACTCTGCCAAAGAATAGGGGCAGCCACGTGACTAACTGACTAGCTTAAGAGAACACACACACACACACACACACACACACACACAGAGAGAGAGACAGACAGACAGAGAGAGAGAGAGAGAGAGAGAGAAAGAGAAAAAGAAAGAGAGACGTGCAGACACAGACAGTCGCAAAATTTGACCGACCGACCGACTGACCACAATTGACGACGTCCTCATGCTTCTCCAGCACCGACAACAATCGCTGCCTCCGCACGTCCCACACGCACACGCGCTTGTCCTCCCCACCAGAGGCTGCAAACTCCCACTCAGGCATCACCATCGGACCCGCCCTCACATTCGCATTCTGCCCCTTAAAGCCCTTCTTGCTCGTCTCCTCACTCCCCGTCTCCGTGCCTTCCCTTGCTCCAGAAGGGCCACATTTCTCTTCCCCCTTTTCATCTCTTCCTGCGACATCCCTTTCCCGTTCTCTGAGACGAGAGGAGGAAACAGGAGAGGGAGAGCCTTCGGGCGACTCTCCAGTTGGAAGTGAGGGCTGCCGTGAGTGCATAGGTCTGCTCTCTTCGGGACAGATCGAGAAGGGACAAGAGGCCGTCGTGAACGCGTGGTGGCCCGTCAGACAGGCGACCTGAAAGAAAGAAACAAAACACACCGTACAAGCACATGCAGAGAGAGGAAGAGAGAGAGAAAGAGAAGAGAAAGTGATCGAAGAAGAAGCCCAAAGAGGGAAGAAAGGAAGAAAAGGAAGAAGCATGCTGGAGAGAGACGGACTAAGAGAGACCTTGCAATCAGAACACCGGTTTTGCATTCGACTTGCTTTCAGAATTCAACAGGAGAAACAGCTCCCTATCACAATAGATACATGAAGAAAACTTAATTTCCAACCAACGAAAAAAACAGATGCATGAAAACTTGACTTCCAACTAACGAAAAAAACAAAAAGCAAAGAAAAGACCAAACTGACTGACTGACCCTCTCGAGTGTCCTCATGCTCCACACCTGGAGGACCATGTGCGTCTGGATCTCTGTGCGGCCGTACTGAGCAGCTGCCCCCCTCCCGACTGCCCTCAGTCTTTTCGGAAGCGCAGAGACGAACGGTCGGCAGTTCAGAAGGAGAAACTCGTTGTCTGCAGAGGGAAAAAGAAGAACAGAGGCAAACACGGAAAAAAGAAAAAAGAGGATCGAGAGCAGAAGGAGGAGGGTAATCAAGAGGACTAAGTGACCAGCTTCCCTCCAGGCGACTCTTCGGTCGCAGCTTTTGTGGTTTTCTCACTTCTCTCTGCCTTTTCTCTTTCTATTCTTTTCGTGATTCTCTCCCGCTTCGCTTGTCCTTCTTCTGTCTGGATTGTATAAAGTATCGGCGAAGTCTCTCTGACTGACCGGCGGAAAGGCGACTCGATAGCACAGCCATCCCAGCGTCCAACAACACCGTCTCCCTCCAGGCGTCCCCATCCGACCACGTCTCCATGTATCCTGCGTCGTCGGCCTCATCGTCGTCGTCACTCTCTTCTTCCTCTTCTTTTTCTTCTCTTTCTCCACTGTCTCTTCCTCTTCTTCCTCCGAGAAACTGAATGAAATACTGGGCCCTTCGCCTAGACTCTGTGATACCCTCCCCACCCTCCCTGTTTTGAATTTCCGCATCACCCCTCGTTTCCCTTGATCGCTGCATTCTCGCAGCATGCCGAGTTAACATCGGCTCCGCAGGCCCCCTCATCATCACAGGATTAGGGCCGACGTCCGTCTGGGGATGCATCATCGAAGAAGTATCCCCCCCGCGTCTCAGGAAGGCACGCGCGAGAAGCCCCATCGCCCCCCCATTTCTGTTTGTCTGGATGTCTCTCTGCCCAAGCGTGCCTAGAGGATTAACCCCCCCTGCACCTTCACAAGATCCATCCCGGCCGGAGGTGGGGTGGAGGTGCCTCCACAAGCATGAAGGCAGCCGACCGACAACCTCATCTCGAACGAACATGTCCCCAACCATCACTTCGCCTCCCTCGAAAGGAGCCGGTGTGGCAACAGTCCCTCCTCCTCTCTGTGGAGAGGCGGGGCTTGGGTTTTGCGAAGGAGACGGAGACTGGGAAAGTCGAGGAAGTCGACTTGCGCCCTCTCTGTTCTCCGTCGGAGTATGTCCTTGTTCTCTTTGTGTCTGCTCAAGAGAAAGAGACGGCATTGCAAGGTCAGATGCCGAATCGGACAGAACTTTTCGCAGAGACGCTAATGTCTGCCGTCTCTTGAACACTGAAAGCTTGCACACTTCAAGAAACAAACGAACCATATCGACAGCCTGGCGACGGCCTTTTCTCTTCTTTGGCCACCCTTCTTTCTCCTCTCCCTTCTCAACTTCAACAAAAGAGAAAAGTTCGGCAGCCTTCTTGTCTGCTCTCAGCCCCTTCCCCACAGCACCTGCCGACATCTGATCTTCTTCCGCACCCTCTCCCGTTTCCATGCTCTCTCCCCCTTCAGCGGGCAAACCCTCACTACCCCCCCCCGCAGCCGCTTGGCCTGGTTCTTCTGCCCGCTCCCTCTCCCTCTGCTGCTTTCGGAAGAGCTCCCTTGAACGACGCCGCGCCTCAAGGAACTTCTCTGACCGCTCCCACGGAAGCTCTGCGTGCGTCAAGGGAACAAACATCGTTTCACACAAATTGATTGGATACATGAGAAGAAGATGTACAAAGGACTTAGAAGTTCAGCAAGATGAAAAGAAGTCGTGCACTAATGAACACAAAAACCATCCCCAGAGAAGCAAGGAACGAGAGAAAAAATCCCGCACACACAAGAGGCGACGAGAGAAAAATCACCCTACGGCCGACACACAAGTCCACAAAACACCCTCTTACTGCCTCAATTTCATTTTCACCGGCAGAAAGGAGACCCGGTTTCCTTAATTGAATCTGTCTTTCTTCGAAGACTGAGGAGGATCAACCGGAAGAGATGAGATCTATCTGTCTGCATTCATTCATCCTGCATTCATCCTGCAGGCTGACCTCCCCCGACAGCATTCACGTTCCTCAACGGAACAAGGGCCACAACGTCAACGTGCCACACAGAGCTGCAACCAGCGAAGGCCGCCCAGGAACCCTCAGAGGACACCTGCAAACAAGCAGCCAGGCAGGCAAATGAGGCGAGGTGAGGCGGAGTTCTACTCGACTCGGTCAGGGCACTCACGTACACACACACGCAAGCAGACAGAACGAGTGTGAGAGAGAGGACACAGAAGTAGAAAGCGACAAAAATGCAGGCAGACAAACAGGAAAACACGGAGCCACGCAACGCGAACGCGCAGAAGCAGGTGCTTCAATTTCCCTTTGCGTCCCGTTTCTTGTCTTTCTTTCTGTCTGTCTGTCTGTATGTCTGTCTGTCTGTCTGTCGGTCTGTCTGTCTTTGTCTGTCTGTCTGTCTTTGTCTGTCTGTCTGTCTTTGTCTGTCTGTCTGTCTGTCTTTGTCTGTCTGTCTGTCTGTCTGTCTTGTCTGTCTGTCTGTCTGTGTCTGTCTGTCTGTCTGTGTCTGTCTGTCTGTCTTTCTGTCTGTCTGTCTGTCTGTCTGTCTTTGTCTGTCTGTCTGTGTCTATCTGTCTGTGTCTGTCTGTCTGTGTCTGTCTGTCTGTCTGTCTGTCTTTGTCTGTCTGTCTGTGTCTGTCTGTCTGTCTGTCTGTCTTTGTCTGTCTGTCTGTGTCTGTCTGTCTGTCTGTCTGTCTGTGTCTGTATGTCTGTCTGTCTGTCTGTCTGTATGTCTGTCTGTCTGTCTGTATGTCTGTCTGTCTGTCTGTCTGTCTGTCTGTCTTTGTCTGTCTGTCTGTCTGTGTCTGTCTGTCTGTCTGTGTCTGTCTGTCTGTCTTTCTGTCTGTCTGTCTGTCTGTCTGTCTTTGTCTGTCTGTCTGTGTCTATCTGTCTGTGTCTGTCTGTCTTTGTCTGTCTGTCTGTCTGTCTGTCTTTGTCTGTCTGTCTGTGTCTGTCTGTCTGTCTGTCTTTGTCTGTCTGTCTGTCTGTCTGTCTTTCTGTCTGTCTGTCTTTGTCTGTCTGTCTGTCTGTCTTTGTCTGTCTGTCTGTCTTTCTGTCTGTGTCTGTCTGTCTGTCTGTCTGTCTTTCTGTCTGTCTGTCTGTCTGTCTGTCTGTCTCTCTGTCTGTCTGTCTGTGTCTGTCTGTCTGTCTGTCTGTCTTTCTGTCTGTCTGTCTGTCTGTCTGTCTGTCTCTCTGTCTGTCTGTCTGTCTGTCTGTGTCTGTCTGTCTTTCTGTCTGTCTGTCTGTCTGTCTGTTTCTGTACCTCGGTACAAAAAAGCCGTCTCCACCCACCCATGCTCAAATGGACCTACCTCCATGCTCCGGAGGTATCCCAGTCCTGCGGGTTTGACGATCTTGCGTGTCCGAGGCTGCGTGCGTCCCCCCTGCGAGTCCATTCCCCACTCGGAGATCGTCTGTCTCCATCCTTCCTCGGGGGCAGAAAAGACCAGAGCAGAGGTCGAAATGACCCCGTAGGAGGCTTTGTGGAAAGAAGAAGAGGGATTGTCGGGAGGCGGTGCTGAAGAAGCAGCAGCAGGAGCAGCAGCCGGATCGCAAAAGGCGGAAGGACCACACAACCGCGCGCCGCCTCTGAATAATTCTTGGAGTCCCCCCTTGTCCTCCCTGGTTGCGCCTTTGGGGACAGATCTGTCTGGGTGGGGGCGTGTGGAAGAACTAGAAGAAGAAAAAGACTTGGAAGGGGAAGAGGGAGGGTTCTCTAATGCTCTCTTCTCTTCCTGAGATGGAGACTGGTATCTTGCATGAGGAGCAAAGGAAGAGGATGAGGAGGATGAAGAAGAAGGATATGGAGCCGGAGGAGACGGCGGGACGGGGAGAGGGAGGGAGACGGAAGGAATCCAACTGCCGTAGGAGTCGAAAGGGACCGCAGGGAAATCGAAAGATACGCGATCTGCAGAGACACACACACACACAAACCCACACAGTGAGTGAGTGAGTGTGCGTTGGAGAGAGAGAGGGGGAGAGAGAGAGAGAGAGAGAGAGAGAGAGAGAGGCTGTCCATTTCACAAAAGTCGCAAGAATGAAGGGTCGCGAGGACTGCGAGAGAAAGGACACGGACAGAGGTCTTTGTGTGTTGTTTGGCACCCCCTCATCTGCTCTGAATTCCGCTTCACCCCTCGATCCCCCTTCACCTACCTGAGTCAAGATCCCACACGAACGCGTACGCAGGAGAGTTCACAGGTGCGTGCTCCCTGACGCTCTCTGTGCAGACAATCAGAGCTCGCCCGTCAGGACGCCAACGAGATCGAATGGGCACTCCCATATGGGAACCTCTAAGCTCCAACCTACACATGCATCCAGGAATTCATTCAAACACACATACACAAAGAACATCAACTCTTTCTTTCCAACACTAAACAGCAGCTTGGCAGCTGGTATGCCGAGGGATTGGTGGATGAAGGTCGAGATAGCGGTTTGTGCTAACACACAATCCTGCCTGTCGGGTCAACGTCCTGTCAGTGAAAGCAATTCCGAAAACACACACACACACACACATGCACACACATATGCACACACACACACACACACACAGAGAGAGAGCGAGAGAGAGGCAGTCCATCAGCTGACTGACTCACATTCTCACTGGTTGGGCAAGACGCTCCCACTTCTCGATCTCCGGTTCCTCTTCGGACTGCCGTCTGTCCTGGTCCTTCATTGCACGCTCGTTCTCCATCCGGAGACTGATCAGCGTATCTCTTATACTCACATATCCTTCCTCCTCCTCATTTGGCCGTTGGAAGGTTTGGGGGTTGCGGATGCGGTAGGATGGCCTGCATGGCTCTTCCCGATGCTCATGAGTGAGCTGACGGGACGAGGGGGACTCTGTCCTTTGTCCAGCCTCTCGGCCCTCTCCGCTTCCCCCGGGCGAGGCTTTAAGACCCGAACGCAGCCTCAACCCTCTCTCTTTCCTTCCAACCTTATTTATCTCCTCCTCCCCCCCCCCTGCCACCACGGAAGCCAATCGGACGTATTCTAACAGAGACTCCACACTGCAATTACACATACGTACACGCACAGATTGAGTGAAGTCGGGGTGAAAGGCTGAAGGAAAACGACACGGTCGGATCAGCGCGTGCAGATTTCCGGTACTCTTCCAAGAGAGATCGATCGTCTGTGTATGTTGTGTCTCTGCGTGTAACTGGGTAGTTCAAGGACGGTGCGCAGAAACGCTCAACCTGCATGCCTCATTTTCAACAGAAAGGGAAGAAAAGACGGTCATGCAGACTCTTCAGAGGAGCAAGAGCACCAAACACAGGAAACAGAACGACGAATGAGAAACCAAACCGTTTCGACCTCTAGCTTGCTAGGTTTCCTTACCGCTACATGTTTTGACGAAGAGGAAACCTCCCTTGAGGTAGCATCTGTGGATACACACACATTCAGACAAAGCCACCCTACAGACCTGTAGACAAGAACACTCCGATCTCTGCTACAGGTGGAGAAGAACCGCCCACAGTCAGAAAAGGCGACGTGGAGAACCTGCAAAGAGAGGAAGGAAGGAAGGAAGGAAGGAAGGAAGGGTCATTCGTTCTTTTTTCACGAAAAGAAAAGGAGGCAAATGAAAAGCAACAGACAGACTGATATACTAGATCACAAAAAGAAAAAAGCGTTGAACACCACCTAATTCACTCACAGACGTCCTATTGACGCACATATCTGCCTTCCCCCCCTCACCTCACCTCGTCTTTGTGTTGCATCACATCCAACAGAAGCTTCCTCGGGGCTCCCGTGAACGTCTGCTTGGTCAATGCCCTCCAGTCCGTCTCTCTGGTCTCTCTCAGACTCCAGAGAGGAAACACGCCGTCTCCGTCTCCGTCTGTCTCATCCTCCCTGCATACACACAGACAGACACAGAGAGAGACGCACAGGCACACCTCAGAAACGCGCTGACTTACTCTCTCGCTCACTCCGTCCCTG